>APFE030436409.1:463190-516371 GCA_000404065.3 Pinus taeda | reverse complement strand
GAAGGCGCAGTGCGGAGGCGCCACAGAAGGCGCAGTGCGGAGACGCCACAGAGGCGCCACAGAAGGCGCAGTGCGGAGACGCCACAAAGGCGTAGTGCGGAGGCGCCACAGGAGACGCCACAAAGGCGCCACCGAAGGCGCAGTGCGGAGGCGCCACAGAAGGCGCAGCTGCGGAGGTGCGTGACGCCACAGAAGTATGAAAATTGGATGAAACGTGGCCTTTCAGACTATGTGTTGTGCTTCAGTATATCCAATATGAAAATTGATGAAACGTGGTACCTGGAGGAGAGAAGATTGTATGCCGGCGCCTACGTACTAGTACTTAAGCTAGTACAAAAGCAAAGGGTAATCTTTGGAGCATTGTAGCAGGTAGCAGCCTGCGTACTAGTAAATGGATCGGCTAGTACAAGAGCAAAGGTGGTTTTAGCTCCCGTACTGGTATAAGGCTGCACCAGTACAAAATATTGTAAAAGGATTTTCTTATTAAGAAGAAGATTGAGATGACTTGCAGCAGGTGGTTTTCTCCCACATTGGGTTTCCACCTTATATCCTGGTGTTCATGTGTGTGCCTTATGTGTGATGATCTATTCTATGTTACTGCATCTGTTAACTGATAATATGGTTGATAATGTTCTAATGCACTCATTGAAGATCAATTAACTTAATCATAAGAAGTTGTGGAAGTAGCCATATATGAATCAGAGTTTGGAAATGAAAAAGTTTTATTAATGTGATAATACTGATTCACCCCCCCCCTCTCAGTATTATTTCCAACACAAAGCTCTTGAATTTAGAATTGGTCATGCTGTATATCCGTCTCGAGCTCTCTCTGTGTGTTTAATTTGGTCTCTGGGTCATTCTTGCCATGCCCCTGTTCTTGCCTCTGGTCTCTCTGGTCTCTCTGTGCCTTCCCCTGCGCTTTTCATAATGGTTCACCAAAGCAGGAGGAACTGTTCCGGGGGGTGTTGAGGTAGCGACACTCATCCATCCGTCGGCCATTCTGGGGACCTTGAACAGTCGCCCATTAATCTTCCCTCCTCTCATGAGGGTTTGCCTCTCGTGAGCTCTGGGCGCAAGCCTATTCCAAACAGCGGTTTCCAAACAACGCACTTTGAATTTTAGAGCAATTTAAATAGGCCTCTGATTACCGCTCACATTACCATAATCCTTTTGGAAGAAAAAAACCAAATTTCCCCTCTGTCATGCATTGCTCCTAATCCTTCTCAGAGCAGTGAGCATTCAATGGATGAGGGAGGTCCGGAGATTCCGCAAAGTGACAAGTTTGGTCAGGAGGACATTCCGCCCAAAAGCATTCGGCCCCTTGAGGACATATGCCCAGTTGCTGGGGAGGGGACTCTTGGATCCACTAGTCACTCCTTGGTGAACCCTGTCAGCGAGACGGATGGCAATGAAAGTTTGAGGATTGGCAGCGCGTGTCTGGTTGCGGAGAAGACTCCTGGTGAGGATATGGAAACTTAATGCCACCTGTGGCTGCTTTTCTCCTTTTTGTTTTTGATACTGCTCAGATGGCCAACTCCAGGCTTTTCTGCTCACAGTCAAGGTTCAGCATCTTCAGCCTGTTGTTTTGGCTTCCTTTCGAGCAAGTGGTGGTCTACTTTCCGGCTGGTCTGCTACGAATTTCGGCTTTTCTATTATCAATGTCTCTATCTTCGTTCTACAAGTCTATCTCTGGGTTTAATATCTGGTTTCTAGCTCTATGTAATTGGTATCCCCAGGTTCTTTTTGTAATGGGGCAATTCTGCTGTGTTGAGTGCTCTCGGGCTCTGATATCCGAGGCCTCAACTCCATGTAAAAATATTTCGCTTTACAGTTAATAGAATTCAGTCTTTGCAGAGAAAAAAAAAATAACATTGTACTTAGGCAAATTTGACAAAGTCTCTAAAAGGTACATGTTAAATTTTGCTTTTCTTTTTAGGCCCAAAATTCCATTACATTAAATTTTGCCAATGGCCAAAAGTCAATTTGGCGAAGTTGGCAAGGTTATAAAAGTTACATAACGAATGGGATTAGGTGAATGTTATCTAAAAGTTACATGACAAAGGGGGTTGGGTGAATGTTTTCTAAAAGTCACATGACAAATTCACCATGGTCGATAAGCCAACCATGGTGAATGTAAAGGTTGAGGTATTTACCCATCATGGTCAATGTAAAGGTTGAGTTATTTACCCATCTATTGTCAAAAAACAGTTTGGGGTATTTATTCCATATATCATCAATATCAAGTTATAAGTTTGACATGATTTGTTGTCAATGTGAAATTAGAAGTTTGATTCCTTCATGAATCGCTAAAATATTTTAGGTTGCACTACGGAAAAATTGTAAATTTTTCCAATGGTTGATCAAGCATTAGCACTTCTAAATTTAGCATGTGGATTATGCCCACTCCAATATCTCTAACATTTATTAATTATAGTTGTCCATATATATTAGTATAGGTCCATCTTAACCACATATCTAGCAAGAGCAGACATGGATTGATTTTTTTGAGTGCAACCCTCTTTTAAAGTGAAAAACTTGAAAAAGGGTTTGTACCTCAAAACATTTGATCCCTCTCTTTGCTTGAGATCCCTGGTTAAGATGGACCCATACTTGTTATCGATCCCTGGTTAAGATATATGTGTGTGTGTGTGTGTGTGTAGTTTAAATTGTATTTTTGAATGCATAAATAGATGCAAACCATTGAAAATCCCCTTGAGCACTCAGATTGTGTAGACTACACAACTTAAATATCCAACAAGTGTCTGCTAGATTTTATACCAAAAATTATACCTAAAAAATAGCTCAAATGTAGAATACTAAGACTACTTGAAATGTTTAATCCATAAGAATTTTGTTTTTTCAATGGATTTATATAATATATAAATATATTTGTAACCATATATAATATATGCATATGTTACATTTAAATACTTTACTTAATATGGTTATTGAAATATTTTATTTATGGACCACATTGTCCATATTAAAATGTTATTTTGTTATTAAATATTTTTACGACATCTCCTTCATACTGTGTTGTGATATCAACCAACCTAGATCCATCTTAACTCTAGATTTACCAAGTGCCAAGAGGGATCAAATTTCTTTTCACTCTAAAAGAGGTTTGCATCTCAAGAGATTTGATTCCTCTCGACACTCCAGAGCATAGTTTTGGATCAAATATACCCATAATTTTTTTTATGAAATATAAATAAATTTTCAATTCAAATATATAATAATAATAATAATATTACATTAAACTTTATTAGTTAAAAAATAAATTGTATATTCTTGTGTAAAGTAAACCTAATTTCACTTATTTTAATAAAAGGCATTACCAACAATATCATATTGTTTCTCATTATTTTTATTAATCTATTAATTTATTATTTATATAATAAATTACGATATATCACAGTCTATTATATTTTTACGAGAAATTTGTCTTCTATGTTACTTTAATTTTGTTGATCTATACTTTAAAATATATATTTTGTGTAAGTTAATGTGTATTACCTCAAAATAGAAAATTACAACATCTCATCCATCACCGATAAGCATAGTAGACAATACTATAATTACTACCTTCCCAGTATCAAATCCCAGGATTAATCATGGATTTTTCCTTTTTACCCTTTCTCTTGCAAATGTCAATCCATTCCAAGGAATCATCAAGGAAGTTGCAAAGGGGATAGTGACATCATTTCTTTGAGATAGTTCCATTGCCGAAGGTTCTACCATTTTTTTTGTTTCCTTGTCACTATTCGAGTGATATTACTCATGGGTATGTCTTTTCCCACTCATTGTTGAAGCCACAATTATGTTTGAGTCTCTTTCATTTTTCATTTGAAGGATGGGCCTCCTCCATTGAGGGATGAGGTGGTTCCACATGAGGCTGAGTTGAGTCTAAAGGAGTTGATTGGTAGATGTCTTCTGTTGTTGTGGGTTTCCTTGCTTCTAACCTAAAATATTCTTGGACCCTTTTGTATTGATCCGGATTTATGAATGAACAAAATGAAATATAGATATATAAAAAAACACAGAGCTACAACGAAAACAAAACTTCAATTCATTAATAACAAAGTACTGAAAATTGTTTCCATGCATAATGAAAATAAACTAGCTTGAGCATTGGTAGCTTATCTCTAAGAAGAGATGTCTCGGCTGCATGCCTTTTGAAATGCATTACAAAGAGGCTCAGATTAATTTTTATCATAAATAAGAAGTGTGAAACCCTAATGCTAGGCGCTGAAGCACCAACAGTATTGGGCCCCGTCGGGGTAATTTGGATCACCAACTTCCCAGTGTCGTAACTTTGGCATATTATCTTCGTTTGGCTATCATAATACATCGTTTCGAAGACATCCACGAGGAGGAAAAAAAATAATACTTTGAAACAAATTTTGGCATTTTTTCGATCTCTTAATTTTCCCAAAAAACGTCTTTTAGTACCCCAAAACAACTCCGAAAATTTAGGACCCAAAAAACTGCCAAAAATAGAAAATTGTGATAGAATTAAGGAAATTGAAAGGAAATAGGGGGTCCAAGTGGAATAGGTAGGTGGCCACCAATATCCACCTGGATCAGTCATCCCTCCTTAGGAAGAAATGGCCCCCATTCCGTTGATTACCTCCGTGAGATGGGGAAACTTCTGCTCAACTTGATCCCCGTTGAGCCACTTGCCTTGGTGCAGGAGCTAGCGAGTCCACGTGAAAAAGTAGAGGGTCCATACCAAAGGGTGCAGGCAGATAAGCCCTAGCCCCCGTTTTTATTAGCGGCAGTTGTGACCACTGGCGAGGGCTAAGTTGGCGAGGGTGAGTGGTTAGCCCTAGTCCCTGGCCATGTGAACACCATGTGACCAACGACCGATGAAGCGGGGGCTTAGCCAGTGGTGACATGCAGTTAACCTTGACCCCGACCATATGTGCCCACATGAATTCCCTTAGGGGCTATAAAATTGGTACTTAAGGGGTTATTGGCGGATTTAATGAGGCAAAAAATTACACCCTTTGTGGGCAAAATTGTTGCTCGGTAGTTAGCGGAAAGGCTGGATTTGTAGAAAAAATAACAAGTTTTTCCATTTTGCAGGACAATTAGCATAGTTTGGTTCCAAGAAGCATATCTAAGAAGAGCCTAGATAGGGTTTTTTTAGTGTCTTGAACTCAATGGAAGCATCATATCTTTTATTTGAGCATTGTATGATGGACTTTTTGCAAAGTCAAGTCCTTTAGTGCTAGAGATAGAGAGGATTTTTAGGCCAGATGGAGGCATATTTGAGCATGGAAAAATCCTATATAGAGGTTTTCCAACCTTCCAGTTACATCTGCTGCAATTGCTACTTCTATAGAGCAATTATTTTCAGTCTTTTCTCAGTTTACATATGGGGAAATCCCTTTTCAACACTTCATTGTGAAGTAGTTGTATGTTTATGCTTTTTTATTTCAGGTGGAGTACAAGGACCTATTATGATAGAGTCCTTTTTTTGTTGACATAATCATGACTGGTTGTAGGGAGTCATGTTTTTGAGTGATAATTATTTGTAGTAGAATGTTTCTTTGTAGGAGAAACAATTCCACTCCAGAGTCAACAATTTGTAATGTGCTCATTTGTTTTTGAAATCAATAAAGCGGCCTAGCCATTGGAGCAAGGCCCAGAGACATAGCCCAGAAGGGTGAACTCTGTTATCACTTGTTGGTTTCTTATTTGCATGTTTATCATATTGAGTTGCATATGAATTTGTTTTACTTTTAATTTCATGTGAAAAATTAACCACTCATCTTTGAAGAGGTTGCAAAACTAATATTACCTTAAAAGACCCAATTTTATCAGAATTTCAAAGTGTCATAGGACGATTGAAGTTTCATTTTTCAAATCAGAGATGAGGAGGAACACCTCAATGGAGTAGGTGGATGCAAAATTCTGGAATGGATTTTAGATATGAATTTCTATATAAGTTTAGAATCAAAGTGCTTTAAACTCATGGAGCTCTATCAACATAATAAGTCTTCCATTTCTAAGGACGATAGAAGAGAAATGAATTCTAGATAAATTAGAATTCATATATAAAAATGTGAAATTGTGATTTAATCTATTCGAGGGATAGACATTGTGAGTGAGGATTTGGATGACAAAGGGAAGACACCTACAACAAAGGATTGAGATACCATAGGCAATGTAAAAGCAAGTGCAGTCACTCCATGATTCTACATTTATGTAAAATCAACCTTGCAAAGTTAGGACTAGAAGGAGAAATACCAAATCATATCATTATGCCTATCCTTTTAACTATCTTAAAATAGCTAAGTTATATATTAATAAGTATAATCTAACTTGGTTCTAAAATTATATAGTTTTCTAATTATTTTTTCTTCCCTTTGAGGGGAAGAGACTATAATAATATAATAAGAAGTTTCATTATGGCAAGAGGTGCATTATACAAGTTAGTATGAGGGATATATGTAATTCCTTTTGTGCTCATCCTTCATTTTACATGTGTTCTTTTGAAATAAAAATAATATTATTTAAATAGAAATAATGTGGGTTATAATAAACACAAAAAATAAATATGTGTGTGTGTGATATTAGTTTTAATTAAAGCATGATAAAACATTAATAATCTCACTATCACCACAATGAAGGAAAACTTTAGGTCATGCTCTACGTTGCGCTAGGCCTCCTCACCGTTGTCGTTGCTGTCCCTTCTGATGGCCCCTATAGATTCTAATATGGGAGGGGATCATTTCCTTTGTTGTGCCCTCCTCTGTTGCGCCTCCCTCTGATGAGGTTGTTTTAAATTTTGCATGCCTCATCTTCTCCATTCGCCCTCCTCGTGAGTGGCCTACTGTATCTAAGTTTTTCAAAAATCTTGATGACATCCCTAAAATAGTTCTACCTCCTGCTCTACCTCATAGATCTTCTCTTTATCTTTCTAAAAAGGGCCTAGTGGGGTAGTTCACTCGCCTTTGTCCCTCTCCAAAACTAGTGCAAAAATGGGTTGAGAGAAATTGGTCTCATTCAACTCAAGGAAAAATTTATATTTGTTTATGTGGAAGAGGCTTCTTCACCTTCCACTTTGAATCCAAAGAAGACAAAGATTTAATATTTAGAAATGGTCCTTACTTCATGGAAACAAGGGGCTTATACCTAAATCGATGGAATCTAGACTTCGACCCAGAGCTAGACGTTCCAAATGTTGTTCCTATTTGGATTTGTCTCCCTCACCTTCCTCTTCACTACTAGGGAGATGATTCCATGAAAGCAATAGGAAATGTTGTTGGGGAATACATAGATCGAAGTGAACCAAAGGAAAACATGCATGCATGTACAAGGATCTGTGTGGAAGTTGATCTAGGAAAATGGTTCTCATAAGCAGTAAAATTCAAGGTAGACAATTAGACACACATTCAACATTTGGACTATGAGAAGATTCCTTTCAAATGTAAGGTATGTCATGAATATAGTCATTTTGCAAATAGATGTACAAAGAAAGAAGTATCAGATCAAACAGGATCCCAAGAACCTAAATGGGAACAAGTTAAAAAGAAAAAGGTTGCTTCCAAGTAAATCAATCCTCCTACCCCTTCCTCCTCTGCACCCTTCCCCAGGGGTGCTCCTCCCTCCTCCTCATCTCCCATCTTCCCCTCTGACTCCAATCCCTTCACATCTCTTGAACCCCCTCCAGATCCATCTCCTCACCTTCCTTCTCTTCTACATGACATTGTTCCCATTCCCTCTCCTCCCCTCTTTCTCCCTCCTCCCTCCCCCCCATTCTCTCCCATCCTATCTCCCCTAATCTCTCTTTCAGTCCCCTTCCTCCTCCCTTTGAAAGAATTCTCACCAAAAACCAATCCAAAAAATATTTGTTCTCCTCAAATTTTCAGAAAAGGTCAGGTAGGAAATGCAATAAGGAATTAAGGGATGAAGTAGCAATAAAATAAATTGCATTGGTAACTCAATATCCAATGGACTCATATATAGAAAAAAGTACAGAAAATAAGGAAAAAACTCAGCAAGTAATTCAAGAGAAATGCCCCTCTGTTTCAAATCAAAGTAATTAATGTATTTGGTCTCGTGGAACTACAGAGGCCTTGGGCATCCCTCGAAAATCAATGTAGAAAAAGTCCTTCTAAACTCTGAAAGACCATATCTCTTTCAAATCCAGGAGACTAAAACCACAGAGCAAGATAAGAACCAAATAATCCAAAAAACAAAACATTATGAAGCAACAACAATAAAAGCTACTAGAGCTTCAGGAGGAATATGCACAATGTGGAGTCAGACCGTTTGGGAGTTAATTACCCATCTCAAAGAGCTTCATTGGATCAAAATTGAGCTAAGGAACAAAATATCACGGTTCAAAGTCTGTCTTTACAACATCTATGCCCCTTCACATTATCGAGTTAAGGAGCACTGTTGGTGCTCCCTGAATGAAAATCTAGATATGGATCTAAATAAACACCTTATAATAGGAGGTGATATTAATTTGATACTAAGTGCTAATGAAAAAATTGGAGGTTTCTTCGAAGCAGATCCATTCAGAGACATCCTTGAAAACATTATATAGAATCACAATTTAATTGATATTCCTCCAAAAAATGGGAAATACACTTGGAGCAACAAGAGGCTCGGATTGGCCAATATCAAAGAGCGTTTGGATAGAATTATTATGCAAGACAATGTTATAGCAAAATACAATGTAGTCCTCTCAAAGATAATTCCCTCGACCGCTTCAGATCATAAGCCCGTAGAAATTAAGCTTGCTGAGAGCAAAAATCTGGGGCCCATCCCATTTCGATATAATCCACTTTGGATTAACAAAGAAGAAACCAAAGTGTTAATAATAGCAGCATGGAAGCAAAAGATAAAGGGATGGCCAAGTTTTTCCTGGGATACAAAGTTTAAAAAGTGTTAGAAAAGATCTAAAATCATGGGCCAATTATCATTACAAAGAACCTCAACAAAAGGAATTTGATCTTCATAAGGAGATTGAGAAAGAATAGAATAAATTAGAGGATGGAGAAGAAACAAAAGAAAACTAGCTAAAAGAAAAAGAGTTAAATTGGGAAATTTATAAAAACAACATACAAGAGGAGACATGGAGGTTAAAATCCATAAATTTGTGGATTCAAGTTGGGAACCAAAACACTGTATTCTTTCATAATACCACTAAGATGAGGAAAATCAAAAATTAGATTGATACAATAAAAGGAGAAGGGAAAATTGAAATTAAAGGGCAGGATGAATTAAAAAAAGAAGCCCATAATCATCTTAAGAATTTTCTAACTATTGAGCCTGCAAATCCAAACCATGAAGAATTTATAAGGCACATTCTTAAAAGGATTTCAGATGGGACAAATTTAGAAATTACAAAAGAAGTCGAAGAAGAAGATATACAAGAAGTAATATAGAATCTTTAGCTAGATAAAGCTCTGAGTCTTGATGGCTTCTCCACCTCCTTTTATTGTTCATTTTGATTGCTTATAAAAATATACCTCCTAAAGATGATTATATGGGTGTTCAGGAAAAACAATATGGGAGGCTGCACTAACTCCACATACTTGGCTCTTATCCCAAAAGAGACAAGGCCTTCCTCTTCTAATCGCTTCCAACCAATTTCTTTATGCAATTCCTCTTACAAAATCATATCAAAGATATTAGCCAATTGTATTAAGCCTCTTCTCCCTAATCTGATCTCTGAAAACCAATGTGGCTTTGCCCCCAATATGCACATAATTGATAACATAATGGTAGTTCAAGAAGCAATCCACTCAAGCCCAGCCAAAAAAGAACAAGGATTCATCTTAAAACGTGATATGGCCAATGCCTTTTACAGAGTCAACCTTTCCTTCCTCTCTGCACTTCTCCTAAAATTTGGATTCTCTCCTGATTTCATAGACCTTATAAAAGCTTGTGTTATTGGCCCTTGGATTTCCCCTCTCATAGATGGAAGACCAAGTTGTGTTTTTCAAAGCTCTCATGGCTTAAGACAAGGTTTCTCGCTTTCTCCTTTTCTTTAGACCCTAATTGCTGAATCTCTCCATGATAATCTTGATTTTTGTAGGTTAAATGGTACCATTACTGGACTCTCCTTCAGTAAAGGTGTCAAGAGCACAAACCATTCTCTATTTGCGGATGAGACATTATTCTTGGGTGGTGCTTCATGCATAGTGGTAAGAAGGTTCAAAAATGTATTGGATAGTTTCCTAGAGGTCTCATGATTCCTTTTAAACAATTTAAAGAGAAGAATTTGTGGCTGGAATGCTCCCTCAAGAATTCTTCAACGAATATTTCAAATTTTATGTGTCCCTCTTCAAGTATATTGGAATGAATTTATTCATTTGATACTATCTGCCACAAAAGAAACCACAAAATCATAAATATGGATTAATTCCATAGAAAAAATGAAAAAGAAAATTCAATCATGGGGCATCCTTTGGCTCAATCTTGCAAGGAGGGTAGTTCTGATCAAATCAATTTTAGCAGCACTATTTCTCTATCAATTTTCAATAGTTCTCACCCCTGTGGGAGTGCATAAGAAAATAGAGATTATTATTAGAAAATTTCTATGGCAAGGAGACAAGAATGAAACAAAAAAATTCAGCATTGTTAAATGGAATCAAGTAACAACACCTTTTAAGAAAGGAGGACTCTCTATTCGTCTCCTAGACTAATGAACACGTCCCTTGGAGTGAAGATCATTTGGAGTTTCATCTCAAGGGAATCTTGTTGGTGGAAACAAGTTTTGGAGGCAAAATATCTAAATTCTTCTCATATGAACTTTCTCTATGAGAAAATTCCCATCATACCATGCTCCCAAATATGTAAATTAGTCAAGAAAGCCCTCCCTCTTATCAAAGATAAAACTTTGAGAATCTCAGGTTGTGGTAAGGACATAGACTTTTGGGAAGACAATATCATGGGGAATCCTCCTATCTCCAATCATAATGGAATGCAAAATCTAAAAACATGGATGATTAAAAAGGGAATTTGCACATTGGAAAAAAATATCAAAATGGAGCCAGAATGATTACTCTTGGGAGGATTGGTTGCCTCCATGTTTTCCCCAATATCTCAAGTCACAATGGGATATTCTTGTATCCCATCTCAAAGGAGAAGCACCCATCAGATATGGTCTTCGAGGCTCCTTTAAATGGAATCCATCAAGAGGAAAATATATAGTCAAATCAACGTATTTAAAGCTACAAGATCAACATGATCATCTGGATTGGCCCCTTTGGAAATAAATCTGGAAGACATAGAGTCTACCAAAAATAAAAAAAAATTATCTGGACCTTTCTAAAAGGGAAAATCCTAACATCATAAAATCTCAAGAAAAAAGGCATTCTTGGTCCATTTAGATTCCCAATGTGTCATGAAGAAGAAGAAAATATACAACATTTATTCGTGAGATGGAAATTCTCCAAAGAATGTTGGACTCTCTTAGCTTGGCCAATTGAAACATCTATCAACTTAAATCTCCCCGTTACTGAATTCTATTCAAAGTGGAAATATAAGTATCCATATTCTTTAAAAAATAATAATATCTTAAAAATATTTTGGAATATCCTTCCTTCATTCTTTGTTGGAAAATCTGGCTTGTGAGAAATAATCAAATCTTCCAAAATACCAAGCCTGAAGTTATCAAAGTCCTTTTCAAATATTGGGGACTTTCTACTGAATTTTTGTTTGCAAAAGGAGTCAAAACGATGGACTGCAGCCTTCTCCAACAAGAGGAAAAAACATGGATGAGTTTTTTCATTAATAGGCCTCAGATTCTAGGAAGCCCAATCAGAACTAATTCTATTGGAAGCTGGAAAATCTGCTTGAAAGAAAAATATTTTTTAATATGGTGAAATACTATAAAGAGGCATTGCCTATTTTTTTTATGGGGATTCAAAATCCAACCCCGGAAGAGCAGGTGTTGGTGGCCTAGTAATAGATCAAGAGAAGAAAAACATAACTACTTTTGAATGGGTCTTGGTACTGAAACCAACAACAAAGTGTAGGCTTATGGCTTCCTTCTGGGAATCCAAATTCCAAAAAGGAAAAACTACATGAATCCAATAAGCTTCAGTGACTCCTCGATAGTTATTTAGCAAATGGTCAAGGATGTCAAGCCAAAAAATGCATATCTAGCTCAAATCATCTACAGAATTCAAATTCAGTTAAAAGATATGGGAAATTCTAACTTCTATCATATTTTTAGGGAAAATAACAAGGAAGCTGACAAATTAACAAACAAGGTAGTTGCCTTCTCCCCGGGAGAAACAAAAATTCATAATGAAATCCACTTTCAATTTATCTAGTAAATTTAGTTCTTTCTCTTAATACTTGTTTTTTTTCCTTGTGTATGGGATTTTTTTTCATAGATCTCCTCTCCTCCAGCCTCCTGAGATACTCATGATCCCCATGCAATCCTCTTTTATCATTTTTCTCTTCCCCATAAAGATATATCGAATCCTACTTCTCTCTAAACTTCGATCCCCTCGTGATTCTACACCAGATGTCCCTCGTTTTCCAAAATTTCTCCTCCTCCTTCCCTTTTATTTTCATTATCCTCCCCTCTGTGTTACTCACTCCCCTCTCGTGTTGCATCATGTGTTGTTTCTATCCTTTGTGCCTTGCCTCATGATCCCCTGCTACGAGTTTTAGTCCCTCATAATGCACCTCTATTCATCGTTTCTTGCCTATTCTCTGAGTCTCTCTACAGTGTCTCGCTCTCTCTAGATCATCAAGCCTTCCAGTTTTGTTCCTCCCTTCTTTCTTTGACCCCCTCTCTATTACCTTTATGTTACTCTGTATTTTTTCAAATGGACCCCTTGCATAGCTCTTCAAAGAGCCAATCTTGCTTGCACTGCAAAAATCACAAGGTTGTCATCAAATAGGTCAAAGATATGTATAATCAACTCTGAACTCAGACAAGAGTAGAGAACACATCTATTATGCAATGGCTCAATAAACATCGAAAGGAATTCTAGAAGCTCAACAAAAAATGTGCACACCTGGAAAACACAGTCACCTTCCTACGAGAGATCATCACTAATAAAACGGGTGAAAACTCTAACTCGTTGGATCGCAGCAGTAGGACCAAAGAGATAGAGGAAAACATAGTTAACCAGGAATACTTGGAAATCAAAATAAAATTGCATCAGAATCATTTTTTGTGCTTTGACAAAAGGCTCACTTCAGTTATATATTTCTAGCTAAGCTACATATCTAAGTATCAAATGCATATGTAAGTTGTTTCTATAGCAGTTCGTCAAAATCTATAAGTTAGTTGTAGTAGGAAAGCATGGAATATTTGAAGATAGGTTAGTAGCTGGAAAAGAAGGAGTGGGATTTTTGTTCTTCTCCTCTTCCTTGCTTGCTTCAACACTTCTGTAATGGGAAGCTCTGCTTCCTCTCCTTTTTGGAATTAATACCAGATAACCAACTTTGTTAAGAAAATAATAATCTCACTATCACTGTCAAGTCCCACTACCACAACCGGTTGAGGATGGGCCTCATTAGCAAGGCAACCCAAGATCAAACCTCGCGGGGGTGGTTGTTCCTTGTGCTAGGGGGAGGAGACATGTCAAAAAATCCAGTCAGCTATAGGGCTGGTGTGGCCCAGGTTGGGTGTGATCCCGGGGTGACTTTGACGAACTAGATGCCCCTAGGTTGTGGCTCATCAAGCCACATGTCAAGCCTGGAGGATCAGAAAACAACTTGATAAAAAAACAAAAATAATCTCAATATCATTGTACTTCGTTGATTATTAATATTACAACCCCCGAAGGAGATGTGGTAAAAAAATTCAGTCTCACTCTCAACAATAAATAAAATATTTTGATGTCCATATGAAGTTACATAATTTTAAATCTAGTTTACAAAGAGATAAAGTAATTAAAAGTTAAGAAAGTCTTATATTTTGACTTTTGAGTGTGTGGAAGATTTTATAGTTTTTATATTTTCTAAAAATATTTCAGTGCAAGAATATCCATGTTCACTAATCTATTTCAATATCAATTTTATATTGAAAGAAAAAACGTTAAAATAAATAATAATAATAATAATAAATAAACAAATTTAATGTTGACCATAATATAATATTTCAAAATCCAAAGATAATAAGTAATTAAGAGTAAAAAAATACATTTTCTTCTTCAAAAGAGTAAGAGGAATAAGTGTAATTCATTCAATTTATTTCAATAGGGGGATAATAATATTATGCATAGATCCATCTACCAAGGGCTAGCAAAACTTGAGGAAATGTTTGCACCTAGAGAGATTTGATTCCTCTCAATTTGATAGATTCAGAGTTAGATGGATTTATGTTGGTTTTGAGCAACACACTAATAAAATATTTTAATTATAAGAGATATAAAAAATTTAATTATAAGAGATTTGTTATTTTCACTTGTTATATATATATATATATATTATATATATGAAAATTTTCATATTTGGAAATAGAAAACATCTCTCTCTTTTTATATATACATACATTTAATTATTTTTATCATTATTATTTTTTTTAAATGTTACATATACTAAAGGAGTGCTCCCAAAGATAAAGGAGATACAAAGGAACTTCCTGTGGTGAGGGACAAAGGGAAAAAGGAAATGGGCACTGGTGGCGTGGAACACAATCTGTAAATCTAACCAAGCAGGAGGCCTTGGGTTAGAATACCCTGAGATAATTAACGAAGCAAATGGAGCCAAATTGGTGGAAATGGTTAACAAGAGGAGAAACGTCGTGGGAAAAATTATTTAAAACAAAATATGCCCCTGATTTTCAACTAAACAGCCTGGTAAGGCTCACGGTTTCAATCCATGGGTCAGCCATATGGAACTTGGTATGGACCAATAGGAAAATTATACAAAAGCGCAACTTTTGGGATGTAAGAAGCAGAAAAACAACCTATTCTGGGAGGATGCCTGGAAAAAACAACCAAAATTAAACAAACCAGAATGGAGAAGTCTTCAAGAAACCACGAAGTGATAGGGACACAGAGAATTCCACCAATTTTGGGCTCTGAAACTAGCAAAGAACAGGTGGAGAACATGGAAACTAAAAATCCTCCACCATGCAAATCTAAGAGATTTAGAAATTCAAGATATTACAGAGGAACTGAACAAAAGACAAATTTTAGCAAATGAAGACCGAAATCAACACCAATGGGGACCATGAGAAGGAGGTGATTCCAACCTCAAAGAAGCCAAGGTTTACCTTATAACAGAAAATCTCAAAATCCATGACCCGACCTCGAAGAAACTCTGGGTGGCTTCTCATTGACTGAAAATCAAAACATTTTTGTGGTTAATTTTGCATAGGAAGGTACTAACTTGGGAGAATATTAGGAAGAGAGGAATGATAGGTCCATCATGGTGCTTCCTATGTGAGAAGGAATAAGAAAATCTTAACCATTTACTAAATACTTGTAGATACATGGAATCTCTGTGGGACTGGTTGGCTATTATTTATAGACAAACTGATATAAATAAGGAAAACATACAAGACACAATAAAAAAATGGTGGTTGCAATATACCAAGAATGAAGTGGTTAACATGACCTGGAACTTGATTTCAGGATTCATCCTATGGGAAATCTAGAAGGAATGCAACCATAGAATTTTCTGAGATTGAAATCTCCCTATTACAAGCCTACCGAAAGAAATTCATTGTTAGCTAAAGGAAACCATAAGTAGAAAAATATTTCAAACCTCGAAGGAAAAATCATCCCTACAGGAAGCTAGAATTCTAAAGTTTTTTTACCTTGATTACTTGAGTGATAAGATAGTCAGACCCAGAGAAGGTTGTATAAGGATAGTTGCTTAAGTGTGATAGGTTCCTCCCGAGGGTTTCTGGAAATTGAATTTCGACGAATTTTCCAAAGGCAACCCAAGAAAGGCTGGCGCCATAGGAATCATTAAGGGTTGGATAGGTAAAATCCAGAGGTTATACTTCATCAACATGGGACAAGCCACAAATAATGTAATGGAGTTCTAGGCCCTAGAGCAAGGATTGAAAATGTTGTGGTAGGAAATAAAGGTGAATTTAATAGTGGAGGGTGACTCAACATTAGCCATCCAAGCGGCACGTAGACTACAATGTGACACCCCGATAAATAAAGTCACAAGAAATTGGTGTCTCGGCCAGATAATTCAAAGTATTAAGGATCACATGGAGGAGATAAAAAAAGTAGATTTTACCTTAGTCAAACGCTTAGCCAATGTGTTGGCAGGCATAGTGGCAAACGAAGGGTTCGATAGTACCAAGGTACCAACTCAAATGACCTAGGAGGAAATGGTGGAAGGAAAATTAAAGGAGGATTGTTGAACTCTGGCTATAAGAGATCTATCCACGTTAGAGGGGCAACATGATGGACACGGGATGGGCCAAGAGGAAGGAAGTAACCCACCTAGCAAAATGAATGTTTAAAAATCAATATGAGAAGACAAGTAGCAAGCATTAGGGATGATCGAGGACGTACATGTCACCAAGATATGAAGGACATGACGGTTGCTGGTGGGAAAAAGTGGAACCCAATATTTCATAATCGCTTTCCGCGAGGTGGCATTTACGAGAAATGATAGTTGAAGAAGTGGGGAAGGGAAAAACATAGTGTGAAGTAGTATTGGAATAGAACTACAGCTATAATGGGTCTGCACAGACCATATAAAGAGGCGAATGATAAGGAATATGGTCCCTTTCTCACTTGAATGTATTGCATCGGCATTGGTAAATGGAAGTTGTAAAAAATGAACAGGGAAGGCACCCAAAGGATGGGACAGACTGTGCTACTCTAGATTTTTCCTTTATATGCTAGGGATGGGCGCTGCATGGGAGGCATAGTGATAAGTTTGAATGAAACAATGGGAACTAGCAGTGAGAGAAAGCATGTTTATCAGTGAACCGTGGCAGTCATAATAGCTATGGGGATAAATGGGAGTGGTAGGTCAAGGGGGAAGCCGAGAGCGGAAGCTCAAAGATCCACGGTTGGCAAGAGAACTAGAATAGAGGAGGTGGTGAAGGAAACTTCTATCAACTATCATGCAACCATCCTAGAACGAGGCAAAGAAGTTATTGAAGTTTGGGAAAATGAAGTGAGGCGTCTGTGAAGGAACACCCTGGATGAAAAAATTGAAGAGGAGGTTGACTAGATAATGGATACAAGGAAATCCCGAATGAGACAAATGCACTATCAGAGAACTTTAGAAACAACTTGGCACGTTAAGACTTTAGTGGGAAAGTTGTAGGTGGAAGCAACGAAAGAAAGGATCAAGTGTCAGATGGAATACAATCTGTGGATGAATGCAATTGTGCAACGACTGAAGGTGGCTAAGGAGGCACTTCAATGGGTGGTGAACATAGAATGCTTGCAGAATGATCGAATTGGTGATATGAACAAAATATTCTCAATTTACTTGAAATATATCCATAATCTAGATATTAATTTGGGGCAGGGGCATGGAGATCTCGCCAAATTACCGAAATACAAGGTCAAAGAGTTAGTTGAAACTAGCAGTAAGCAACAGGTAATACTAAGAGAGGGAGCGACAACTGCAACAACTCCAATGGCAGAAACTACACTTGCGTGTGGATCAGGTATGGCGGAGGTCCCATCATTGTCTGAGGGAAAATTATCATGTAATAATAAAAAGTTATAAATAATAGGTAGGTTTGTAGATCTAGATCAGAAAATTAGATATTCACTTAGGCCCCTAGCAAGTTGTAAATGGTTAAGTAGCGATAGAAAAGTTAATTTTGTTGATATCCCTAGGAATTACTATAGATATAAAAACAAAAACCTTTTGGCAAGTTTGGTCAAGTTTTGGAACAAAGCTATATTATACTGCAGCTGGTCTTGTTTCCAATATGGCAAACCAGCGGACTATGAAGAAAATTTTTGTGCTATCGTAATATAAGTTTTTTACTCTAATTTGCAAAAAAAAAAATGTTACATATATAATCCAAATTAAACATTGAAAGAATTATAAATTCCCATTATACCTTGAATTAGAAAGCACTTATTAATGTATAATAATTCTCGCACTTTCTCTTTGTATATAGTTGATGTTAAAAACTTATACTCAACATGCATATTGAAATGTTTGATTTACAACCCATTTTTTAAATCTCATATATCAACTTATCTTAAGAATCAAATAAATTACACATCTCCTTAGCAAAGGGAAGTGAAAATATAAGAATTTTTTTAATTTAAATTACTTTATCTTTCTTTAAAAAGGACATTGAAATATTTCATTAATGGTTGATAATAAGATATTTTTTGTTATTACTTTTTTTTGTTTTACATATCTCCCTCGTACTAAAAGTATTTTGTTTTATACCTTCAATTACTTTATTTCTCGCTATAAAGTTGATGGATAATTAAGGTGGAAATTGAAATATTTTATTTATGGTCGACATTAATTTTTTTGTTATTGCTCATTTTAATTTGTTAATGTAAGTATTATTTATTATTTTTAAATGTAACATTACGTGACAACATCTCCCCCACACTAGCTTGTAGAGCACCTCTTGGACACAATTAACATGTATTTAAAAATACTTTAATAACAAGAAAAACATGTTAATGTGAACGATGTGGTCTATAATTAAAACATTTCAATGCTTATGTCAAAATAAAATATTTCGATGTTAATTATATAAATGTTATATATGCCTTAAAAATTCCTATGTATATTATATGAAGTTATTATGAAAAAACATATGATTAAAAAATTTCAAGTAATTGCGGGGGGCATGAGTGGGAGAGGTTATCTACTGCCCCAATGAAGAAATATAGATACAATATGCATGGGGCTTGGGAGTGCTACAAATAATCAAGCTGAATTTTAGCTTTGTGGCAGGGGTTAGAATTGGTTATCTCAAGAAGAATTTGACAATTATTGGTGGATGGAGACTCGATGATAGTCATTCAAAAGGTGTGTAAGCTCGAAGAGAATCCTTGTCATGTTCAATCCCCAATTTTGCAAAGAATAAGCTTACAAATAGCAAAATTTGAGGTTGTCGAGTAATATCGTGTCAAGAGGCATCTTAACTCAAAATCAGATGCATTAGAAAATAAGGGAGGCTCCCTAAGTCCCAAGGGATAGCTCAGTTCATCGAATTCTTGTTGCTAAGTACCTCGCCCATCAGGAGGTCATTGGGTCAAATCTCCTCGACCCCCTTGGGGTTAGGCCTTGCTAGTTTGGCCAGCGGGTAGTCCCTTGTAGTTGATCTATCTGGATTTTCCTATGGATGTTGCGGCCTCTCAGTGTCCATGAACCACCCTTAAAAAAAAGGGAGGCTCCCTAGAACAAGGGATATTGGCTCAGGATGAAAAAAGTGGCGTGTATAAACCTTTACCATGAAAACCCGAAATAGAAAACAAAAATTGGGTGTATTGAATGTTTTAAAAAGTAGTACCGAGGAAATACATTGGTTGGTGATCTAACATCCTCATATCAGGTCACACCCATTTTTTTTAACCTTCAACTTTTTTCTCCAACATTTTGGCAGCTCCCCATTACCACCAAGATTCGGGTTTGTGGTTACATTTAGCTTGACCATGTGATAACCAGCATGGCCACGGACAGATGTAGTTTCATTCAAATCCATAATAAATATAGGAGGAAGTTGGAGGAGGTTGTATCCATATCCGAGGAGATATAGGCATGCTTGGGGTACAAAATTTTATGGTGGCGGAATGAATTGCAATGACGTTTATTTAGTAATCAAATCTCTAGTTAGGAGAATGTACATGGTAGTTAGTTGCATTGAAGATGATGAGTGAATTCATATCTTGGTGGGGGCATGCATGTTTGGTTATAAGCCACGCTTTTTCACCAATATTTCAATTGAAGTTCGAGTTTAGTTCTCCAAAGTCACAACGAGAAAATAGGATTGGTATGTGGGTGAAAACATGGAAAGGTAGTCTAGCTCAGACAAGGAAGAATCCAGTCGGAATTTGGACTACCTTAGGACAATAATGGAGTACATATTGTCTTTGTTAAATAAGTAGGGGGAAACGGAGGTCGTGGACGTTCAATCTCAATTAGCTCTCCTAAATTAGAATATTGGCTTGCTACAGACTAAGTTGGATAGAATGCAAATGAAAAATGATCATATGGACCTCCATCTTGCAAGAATGGAATCCTCGCATGGGAATGGTGCAACAATAATTGGTGTGCTAGAGGGCATGAGTGTGGCAATGGTAGTGATTCATATTGTGGCTCCAGAGCAGCTGCAGAGGGATGTCGAGGTGGCGAAAGAGATCCAAGTTGTCTCAGCACAACTAAGGTAGTCCAACGAGGAGAATCGAGAAGTTAACCTTGAACCTAGTCCGACTAGGGCATGTTAGTTTTTTTTTGTTCCATGCATTGCAAATATGTATTAGTTTTAGGAGTCTTTTGAAATTTGTATTGGCTATATTAGTTTAGAGTAGCAATATGCAGACAGCGTAGTAAGGAATCAAGTCATTTTTGGACGTTTTTTTATCTCAGTTGATGAAGATCCAGTTGTAGATAGAAAAGGTTATCACTTTGAAACCAACTTGAAATTAATATTAAAAAAAAAACTAATTGTTTAAAAAAAGCAAATAAAGAAACGAACATTTCAAGTAAATTAATTATTCCACATCTTGACTTTATATAGACAGTTTTGTCTAAATCTAGCAAATATATGTTGGAATTACAAGTTTAAGTTGTGTAGTCTATAAAATCCAAAAATGAAAATTTTTAAAGCAGTAAATCCATTTATACATTCAAAAATGCAATTTAAACAATAAAAAATTATATAAATTTATTTTAACTACAAGTATACAAATATCAAATCTCAAATAAATACTTAATATAAAAAATTCAAATTTTATATTAAAAAAAAATACCTCTCACTAAATTTTTAATTATTTTTTTTATAGTAACTAAATCCATATTTAAAAAAAAAATAAAAAAAACAAAAAAAAACAAAAAAAAACAAAAAACAACTCTATAATTAGATCCAATGTACCAAAAAAACACACGTATAGATATATACAAAAACAAAACGTTAAATCAGACATGTCATGCCGATAAATGCAATATACTATGTCACGCTGTAATCCTTCAAATGTAATTAATATATTTAAAATTCTTGATAAGATGTTTGAAAAGTTTTAGTTGTCGTGTTTGGATATCGTTTAATAACTTTTGAAGGATTGAAGTGGGGTTGAATTTAAGAGACATATTTTTACAATGATTTTTTTTATATATTTTTTATAATGAATTTTTATATAAAAGCATGATGTGGTGGAGGTTGAATTTGTTATAATTTAAAATGAAAGGATGAATTGAAATAATAAAAATGAAAGTAGTATATATATATTATAAACCTAGTTTATTCTATTTTTATGTTTATAAGTAAAAATAAAATTACTTAATATTTTTTTTTTGTATTTTTTAAGTTAAGATTGTTATTGCTGTAGAATATCATAAAAACAAAGTACATTATTTATTCAGTGATATTTTAATTATGGTTTTTTAAGTGGTTTTAATTGATATTTTTAATTACTTATAAAATAAGAAAGTAGTTCAAAACATATATATCAAAATATGTCTAATTACTATAGAATTATGATGTAAAAAATGGCCACTAAAACTAAATAAGAGTTAGAAGATGTAATAGGTGCCAAGTCCTTGGTGTTGGATCTTGGAAGGGCAGGGGGTCAGGTTCACACTACAAATGACTTTCCAAATGAGCAAGCCTTGCATCCAGTCTTTCCAAGTAAAAGAGTTGATTCCTCCAAGCCAATTTAAAGTCTTCTAGAGAAGCAAAGATGTTGTATCTCTCCTCTTGCTTTTCTTGTAAGACTCTACCAAGCAGAGCCTTCATCTGCCAATGCAAAGATATGGAATTGAGATATTGTTTCCTGTTTCCCCTAGTATGAGCAGACTTAGGAAGCCAGTGAGAAGCCTCTTCCAAAATCTCTGTATCAAAAAAAGTTTGGCAGTCCATAGTAGTCAAGGACTCCAAGTTGCAAATCTGGTTGTGTGTTTTACTTGTATTTTATTAATTGTAATAAAATTTAAAACGTTTTAATAAAAACTAATTCATTTAAAATATCTTTGTATGTTGTGATTGGGTATGGGAGCAAGGTAACCGAAGGCAGCAGATTGTTGTACTCTCAAGAAAATATGGGATTTAACATGGCAAGAGCCTCCCCTCAAGTGGATACAAATTATAACAAACCCTCCCATCCTCTTAAGTTATTCTCGAGTTGTAAAAGGTGTTACTTTAGACTAACCCGACCTTCATGTTCTCATTATGAAGATGGGGTTACAAAAATATACTTTCTCAATCTTGTCAAAATCAAAAATAGATATTACCATTGTATTTAACTCATCAACAATTTTTCAACGATATAAATTTTATCTCGATTTGACTCTCGGATTGAAAGGTATGCCCTTTTGAAGATTTTCTCATTAAACCCTTATCACCTCGACACCAAGCACTATTGCATGGTGTCTGTGTGACCTATGTGGCATTACCACATCACCCACAATCCAACATGGCTCCCACCACATCATTTCACCTTTGTTACATCATGTCGTTCCTCATTGAGCATCCAACTTCAATCATTTGCGGTGCGACAGAGACTTTCACATCCAATGTTAGAGGATTTTCCATTTAGCACTCTCTATCAAACTATGCCCACATCTCGAAGGTGCTATAGACAAGCCTAACATTAGACGAGAGGCGCTAATAGTAATTTTCCCATATCTCATCACTAAAATTGATGCCATGCCTTTTGTTACCTCCGATGTGGCATGACCCATGGTGTCACTTGGCATCCACATCATTCTGCTCCATGTCACTTGTCTCCTCTACTTCTTGTTGATGTCATGATGACATCAGGTTAATGTCACTTTGCCACGTGGCATGCCACACCGGCGCCATGTTAGCATATGTCCACATCACCTACCCATGTGGCATCCATGCAACCCTTTCAGTCCCTCGTGGCCTCTGCCACTTCAACCAGGGTCATGGATCCCACTAGGGCAAGCCCCATCATGCAAATCCACATTTTTACGTTATATCAAATTTGGTGTCCACGGCACGATTTCTCCATTACATGCCACTCTAAGTCTCCATCACCCAAGACAAAGATGCTTATTTCTTACCATCGCACCACAACATCACAATTCCACAATGTTATAATACAATAAAGACCTTACACCAAGTTTGGTATGGTGCAACATGGAATTTCATGTCAGGTAATGGGAATTCTCCCATCTCGCGCCACAACGCTATAATATAACAAAGACCTTACACTAAGTCTAGCGGGGTGCGACATGGAATTTCATGTCAAGTTGTTTGGCAAACAACTATTATCCTACGAACATGATAGATCTCCCTAGCATCAAAAACTAAGTCTAGATATAAACAGACAAATACATGACAACATTCCCTAATTTATTATGAAACACGGATGCAAAGTTCATACTATGTAAGTTTGATTACTATAGTCTTTCAATTAAACATTTACACATCCTTTCATGAAAAACACACACAAAATACATTGCAATATTAAGCAAGACAACGAGCCTTTCATCTCATAAGCATGTTAAAAAATGTTGGTAATAACAATTAAATGCATGCCTTCATGCAACCAATCATAATTGCAAATAAAATCAAGAAACATTCATATCAAACCATGTAAATAACCCTACATACAGGAATATATTAGCAAATATATTTATATATATATATATATATATATATATAGAGAGAGAGAAGAGAGAGAGAGAGAGAGAGAGAGAGAGAGAGAGAGAGAGACATGAGCGTCACATCCCTCCATGGACAGAGTTGATACTTCCACCCACAACTCATAGCAATATCTTTCATTATTCATAATATGATAAATGTATAAATATATATATTTATCTAATTATTTCCTCTTCATAAAATTAACTTTGTAGTCTTTAGAAAGGTATTAATCCATGATATTTGCAACATATTAGATTATAAGCATCACACAACAAAATAGGTAAGAAAAACCATATTAAGCAACCATGAATATTCATGTAAGTAAACTATGTAAATCATGAGAATATTAGTAAACATATATATATCCATAAGTTAAACCATCACCATGAAGGCATCTAAAGCAGCACATACACTATGAACATACAAACATCTCAACAACTTCCTCAGAAAGAGTTATTCCATGCACTCAACTCGTATATTGCACGCCTAATGAGGTAGCGCACCATTATGGTTATGGTAGTAAGTTGCGCAAACTTATAAACATATAAAGATAACAGAAACTCATGAAATCACATATCAGTCTTTAGTGATATCATATCACTAATTAGATTAGATTAGACAACCTACAAAAGAAAAGAAAAACTACATTTACATATTGTAACACATTCCCTCCTAATCCCAACCCAAAACACAGGTTAGAATGAAGTGATCACTATGTTGACCCAAGATCCAAGATAACGTCATGGAAATGGGGTATAAAAATTTTAATTTTTTCGCCTACTTTAAAACTTCATATGGATGAATTCATTCCATGCGTCTCGTCGAGATGATTCCAGTGATATAAATTTTGTCCTGATCTGGTTTTTGGATCAAAAGTTATGACCATTTAAAGTTCTCAATGCCACGTTATACATCCTCCACATGGTCCCACGTGGCCTCCACATGACTATCCAAGCCAACCACCACTGACAAGTGGCATCAACAAAATGGTTGTTGACTCATTCATGATGACCATCCCTTGCCTTCCCACAGTTCCACATGGCTTAAGCTTACATGCATATCAGATGTCAAATTTAGTGGTTGTGGATCCCCCGACACCACGTCATCTCATGATTTACTTGTCGCCAAGAATACTTTTTCCCACATGTTTTTCCCTCTGAGAAGGATTCTCGCCGAGAATGCCCACTCCAACATTCTTTTTCCATGGGAGTTTCCTCCAAGAAGGGTTCTTGTCGAGAACTCCCCCTCTAGCCAATGTTAAAATTTTTAAGAACCTTTGACACTGAAACCTACCTCCGTAAGCCACGTCATCTCAAGACTATTTTCTCTCCAAGAATTTCATTACCACATGCCCAATCCTCTATGATTCCTCTAAGTTCAATTCTCACTGAGAATCGTTATTGGTGAGAATCACAAATGCGCCTAGTAATTTTCTCTAAGAGTGTTTCCTCTAAGACTCTGGCAAGTGACGAGTTTGTGCATGACAATTGATGGTTATATATGTCTCAGTGATGCCATTTTCCATCCTCCGAAGATCTGAAAACTTGAATTGCCAAAAGAAAAAGAGGAGAATGCCCAATAAACAAAACCACAAAGAAACTTTTTATTAAAACCCACTGATCTAGATTTAAACCGAAATGCAACAAAATGCAGAGATAACCATATACACAGAGATGCAATAGAAATAATATTTCATTTCATTAATGGAAAATACTGAAATATGCTTACAACCAGAAATCGAAATAAACCAGCTAGAGCGATGGTAGCTTATCTGTGAGAAGAGATGTGGTCGCTACATGCCTCTGAACTGTAAAGGCTACATTGTGGTGGACAATATGTCCTTTTACAAAATGTGACTTGTTACTTATAGTATTTTTTAGTTACAATACCATGGGTCAATTCCATGGGTGAATGAATAGCATGGGTGGATTTTAAAATACCACAGGCGGATGCCATTTACAATACCATGGGTAAATTCCATGGGTGAATGAATACCATGGGTGGATTTTACAGTACCACAGGCGGATGCCATTTACAATACCATGGGTAAATTCCATGGGTTGATGAATAATATGGGTGGATGAGTACCATGGGTTGATGCCATTTTCCTTTTGGATCACTCAGGGAATGAATCTCGGGATTTATTTTCTCGGTGTTTTGGAGAGGTATCTCAGACATAACCTTTGAGATCTAAGATCTAAGAAACATGGTCTCATGCCTAGTCATAGGGGCTAACAAAGGGTGTCAATCAGCATTGAGGTTTGGTTAAAATCTTAGCCCATGATGAAAGAAAATTGACTCCCCCTATGCATAGCTATGTAATGCAGTCACGACCACGTGGGTTTTGTGTGAGTCTCACACCAAGTATGTCATACAACGACACTGAGCTAATATCAAGGAGTTCATCACTAGCTAGGCTAGAGTGGTTATCACTGGAACTTGGCCCATAACGACATACTTTCTCTTGAATTTGATGGTTTTCTCAAAGGCATTCGCCCCATTCTCTATACAAAAATTGCATAAATGGATTGAGTGATAGTTCTATCATGTATTCTTGAACCTGGTGGTTTTATAAGAGATCCACCACTTGGGTTGTCATCACTCTAGGTTGAAGGAAGAACATTAGTTCTCTTTATTGGGCTTAGGAAACTTAGCCAATCTCCTCAATAGCAACTTAAACACAGAAAACCATACCATTAACAGTCATGCACCCAATGTTGTCAACAAAACATGCCAATCATTGACCCCATTAAGCTCTCAAGCATACAAAAAGGATTATTTAGCCCTTTGGGTGGAAAAATTCACTACATCCCATACCCATACAACACATAAGGAATTTCAATCATTCTTGTAACAAGCATACAAAGGAATAAGTGTCCAAAACATATAGTTCTCTTAACAAGTGCATGGATGTATTCACATCTGCAATATCTGCATGAAAGACATGAGTGCCAAAACATACATCCAAGACCATTTTGCAGAACCTTAAATCCTTCAAGCTTGGGGAACTAACCATCCCTTATACAACAACATTCAGTTAGGCTTTTGCATTTAAATACATGTATGAAGGAACTACTATAAGACCACAATACCAAGAAAACATGCTACAGAACTTTAAATCTTGCAAGCACAAGAATATCAACTATTCTTCCTACAAACAACATTAGGATGAGTATTCAAATTCAAATTTCCTGCCTGGAATCACCAATGCAAAATCACAATGGATAGTGACATGCATTAAAACATCCTTTCATTTCTAATGCAGGAAACCATAAACCAGTCATGCAACAAGTGCAACATCAAATTAACAATCCAACAAGAACTCAATAGCAAGGAATGAATTTAAACACTTATCTTGTCCAGTCCAAGAAACAAAAACCCAATTAAAAAGACTTATATCTATTTAGTTACACCTAAAATATGAGAAGGATGGAATGTAGACTCAAATTCTTGGCATACTTCACTAGAAGACTTGGAAAATAAATCGTACAAGACAAGCCGACCAATATGGCCAGGGATTGAGGACTTTCCATTATTCCTACTCAAATATGCAGACGAGAGCTAGGAGTAGCTTGCAATAAAATCATGTTCATATCATTGTACGTGTGAAAACATTGTCATGTTGGTTTTTATAAAATGGACAATGTACACAACACCGAGTATGCTTTAAGCCAAGCACCATAATTTTAATCATATTTGTAACATGAATCTACCCCATTGATCCAACGCATTCCCAAGTCTCAAGATCTACTAGGAAACTAAATTTGGGACGATGACTCTCCACCCAACCATAAACAATTGCATCCAAGCTCTCAATTGTGGTTGTCACCCCCAATCTAGATTCCAGACAGTGAGGGGTCTTTTACTCTGAGTTCTTTTCTAATAGTTTAGTTGCCTCCCCCAATAGTTTGAATAGCCTATATTCTTTCTCTGTTGCATAGTTCTCTTCTACGTTACTCCTTGCAGCTCTCTCTTGTGTTTCCAATCCTTGAATGTGTCCTCCAAAAATTCAAACGATCTTTCTTGCCTTCCTCTATGTTGTCCCTAGCTATTCAAATTCCACTAATGTCTTCCTGCCACAATATTTCTAGCCAATAGGAAGGGCACCACCTGTCCAACTATTTCCATTTTTTCTCTATTGGTTGGCTTGTTGCAGTGGGTGGCCAATATGCCATACCAACTGGAAGCCTGCCCACTATTCTTTTAGTTCCTTGTCCTTTGTCCTTGTAAAAATTTCCAAAGCAAGCATGGGTCTGCATGCTCCTATTTCAGAAAATATCAGGTCATTAAATTTCACCACCAAGCCTTCAAAAGATGACATGAACAATTCAAATTTTATTTCTTGCAACAAGAAAACCTCCAACCACCCAAGCAAGTGACCTTCCCTAGTATATGGAATCTATGTCCCTTAACTCATCTCAATTTTTTTTGTAATTAAAATGCATGACATATTTACAATACATTTCATAATGGAAAGATGACAAGGCTATCACAAACTCCTTCCCCTTGGGGGAACACTGTCCTCGATGTTCAATGACACAAACAAAAAAACACACTTGATAACAATCATACTATTTCTTGGAGATTTATATACTCAACACTTTACAACATTTACAGTATTCTATGTATTTTCTTCAATCATTAATAAAAGTATGATAGACATTAAGTTATAATTCAGCCATTTTTAATGGTTCTTTTTTCAGTCTTTGGATGCTTTAGGAATGTCCAAACCAACTTAGATTGTTCTTTTCCTTGGAGTGCTACCTGCCTCCAATGTCTAGCATTGCTATCTTACACTCCTTGTTCCCTCATTGAATAGTTCCTAACACATTGTTTTCTTGGCACACCCCCAATGTGGTTCTGATTCCAATCAGCTATGCTCATGTCCCAAAACTAATTTGATTTTCAACCTCCTCTTTTCTGCTTCTCAGTCCCTTAGAAAATCCAGTTACCCCCTTCTGTGAAAACACTCACCTTCCAATTTCAGGTATCTCCTTCTCTACTTCTCAATACCTTGTGCGATCCATCCCTTGGAAATGCTTCCTCACACCGGAAGGCTCTCAACACAAGGCATCTTTCCACCTCAAAACCATAATACTAGCCATAACTTACTTCATGGAAATCAGTGGGCACCTTTGAGTGCTAGTAGCCCACAATAGCTTTGTTCCTAAAATCTTTAACTTCAACATATTGTTGTTATTACACCTTAAGACCAACCTCATTCACCCCAACTGGGAAATCTCATATCCATTCCAATATCATAGGCACGCATATTTCATGAGACTCGTATGAGGAAAGTGGAAGAATTTTAGATCATACCTCATTAGCAGTTTTTTCATGAGGTGAACTTGGAATTTTTGTACTTTGATTCATATTATAGCAAAACCAAGGTATCTCATAATCCAAACCATCATAAATTAGAACATGGAATTAGATTCATAATTTAAAAGTTCAAAAGTCAATGAAACATTGATACTTATCTTGATTTTATCTTTGGGGCTTTCTTTACACACACTGGATCAGCTACCAAACCGAACAAGCATATAGTGGTCTTCTTTCTTTTCGTACACCAACTATATTGGTTGTCAAACATGACAAACATCTAGTTCCTTCTCTTCTCTTTGACCTTGTACACACGTTGGATCAATTTCCAACATGGAAAACACCCAATGCCTTCTCTTCCCTTTGATTTTGTACACACACTGGATCTGTTGCCATCCTATCTAGCACCCAATGCCTTCTCTTCGCTTTGATTTTGTACACATACTAGATCGGTTGCCACTATGGCAAGCATGCAATGCCTTCTCTTCTCTTCGATTTTAAATTTACTAAGTGGTTCATCAGCCCCAAGGTAAGCACTTAGTAACAAATGAATATAAATAAGCCCAATCTCTACCCAAGAGATATGGCCACTACCACCAACGTAGTTACAGTCAACCAGGTAGTCTTCTGTCAATAGAAATATAGGTTTATTTCACACTTTCGTAGACCCAGGAAAACCCCACTTTGGGCAGCCTATCTATCCTAAACATGTTACACACACAAGGGCCCAGACAAACCCATACCTACCTATCCCAAAACATTACACAACACATGCATGTATACAAAATGTACCACAACACATACACATACACACATGATACAACACAACGAATATACATGTATAACACAACACACATAACATAGGAAAACATGTACAAAATAGTGTTAAAAATATAGAGACCACACTATCTCCCTCTACAGACACCAGGAAACACTGCCTCTAGCATCTTTCCCATGCTTCACTATGGCCATCCACAATCCAAATCCAATCTTTGTAGTTTATCAACCAAGCTTGTCCCAGCATGTCGTAGATCATAGGGCTTCCATCTTGTTGATATGTCCTTCAATGTTTCCTATTCATAGTATAAACATGGGCATAATATAAGAATCATCTTCTTATGATGTTAAAATCATAGATCATCCATGATAATTTTTCCCACTTGATTCCTTATATAACCAGGAATCTTGCTTTCCATCAACATCTACATTAAATAAGGTTAAATGGTCCCTCTTCCACAAGAGGAGCCCCCAACAAAACCTTGTCAGAAAAAATGGCATATGCATATATATTGACTTGATCATGAACATATCACAAATTTATGAATATGCATTCAGTTAAGGTCAAATAACTTCCCTTGCACCATTCTCATGGATACCATGTCATTGTCCATTATTTCCCATGGACAAACTAGCCACTTGGCCATCATGTTATTGTTCACTCAGTCATGAATGTAACAACCATTGATTTGTGTCAAATAAAACCAAGGTTCAGATGTCTCTTTGTATGTAAGCAAGGCATACATTAGTTAATGGAACTCTTTTTCAAAATTCCTTCTTTTAGCTTTTCTTTTCACATTGTTGTTGTATGGAAATTTCTGACCACTTATATTTTTAGGATTAATCTATGTATGTTTTCATGCCTAGTAGTAACTTTCCACCTTGTTCTAGCATTGGCCTCTTTTCATCCCATCTTCCCAACTTGAAGTTTCTCGTCACCTGGAATGCATTCAGCTTCTCATTATTCATTTCAACCACTTGCAACCCGCTTTAGCCCTCTCTTACCAAGGTTTTGTGGCTTCCCGACCACCTCCAATTGAATCAAGGCCCTAAGCCCCAAATATGTAAATCAAAGGTTTATCATGACATCAATAGGCACTGTAAGAGGACATGTAAGAGGTAACACTGCAAAAGAGAATAAAATCCATGATCTCAATCATAAAGGAAACCATACAAGTAAATAACCATGGCCATGTACAGTCTAAAATCAAATTGACATCAATCATTAAAGCAATGATTTAAGAGCCATCGTTTATAAGTGTTAAATAAAACAATCCCCAAAATCAATTTTCTTTATCCCCATGATTCCAACTTTCACGGCACTTCCAACCAGCATATAGCTACTCATATATATACATATACATATGTATATCCGTATACATATGTATACATATAAATATGTATATCCGTATACATATGTATATCCATATACCAAAATCATTATGAGACTTATTTACAAGGCTCGCAACAACTTTGAAGTCTCACAATCTCTAAAGTTCATAGGGAATCTCTTCAGCACATATATGTATATATCAAGGAGCTTGAGGGAATGAACCCTCCTCCTTCTCAACATCATGCATCATTGTTTCATGTTCTTGTGACTCATAGGGGCTATTGTCTATCTTCTTCTTCCTTAAGGGATAATCGTTTTTTAGATAGGATTTCTTCGCAACACCAATAAAATAATATCATCTTCTCATATTCAGCTTCACAAGGACACTTCTTGCCAATGTCATATTTCCTTATTGAGGATTTAGTTTGATATCTCATTTCTTGCAATTGTTTTTGCAGTTCAAGATTCCACTCAGCTATTTCTTGATGTTTCCTCGTGAGCTTACTAATTTATGCCTTGCAGATGTTTAGCTCATCTTCCAAGTCCTTGAGATCAACCTCCAAATTCCTAAAGGTTATTTTCCTTTGAAGGGATGTCCCTCTTTCTCATTCTCAATGGCTTTGTCCATATCCTGCTACACCATGCCATGATACATGCTCCCTTTCGTTTCCAATGAGTCTGGCTATGTGTTGCCACATACACTCAATTGTCAGCACATTAATAAATATAAACAAATATACAAGTTACCTTGCCCTGTTGTACTAAGCACGCTGCCTTGCAACTGGACACATGTCTTAATTTACGCATTAGTCACATGTCTCAAAATCTAGGACATAAATACATATATTAATATGATTTCTCAAATACCAGAATTTCTACATGCACATGCACACATCAGCTCATTTATAACCATGCCTTCAGAAGATCCCAATTTCTTTTTCAAGTTCAACTATAAATGGGAAACCAGCTACTATGCCAAAATCAACATCATTAATTTCATTCAATCTTTGTACTGAGATAAAGGCATCAATTCGGATTCATCATTCACACCAGGGCTAGCAATCAAGGCATCTGCAACCTTAAGGAAACCAATTAGAATACTTTATCATACCAAATATTATACTCAGAGTTGAGCTCCATCCCAAAACCAAGGATCTGTGCATTATTAACATGCTACACACTTAATACACTTAATTCACCAAGTAAGCATATATATTATGCAAGAAATGAACTGATTATATACTGACTTTTAACACCTAACACTAGTTTAGTTAATTTTCTAAAAAATCATTATGAAATCCCTTTGCAGGGACTTGAGTTATCACTTGCCTATGATAGAGCCCATCCAGTCCAAGTGTTGAACCTATATGCTTTAATACCACTTTGTAACACACTCCCTCCTAATCCCAACCCAAAATATAGGTTAAAGGAAGTAGTCACAATGTTGACTCGACATCCAAGGTAACATCATGGAAATGGGGTCTAAAAATTTTAATCTTTTTCAACTTCCTTAAAAATTCACATGGATGACTTCATTGCATTCGTTTTGTCGAGACTATTCTGGCGATATAAATTTTGTCCCAATCTGATCTCCGGATTAAAAATTAAGGTCATTTAAAATTCTCAATGCCACGTCATCCATCTGCCATGTGGTCCCAGGTAGCCTCCACATGACTATCCTAGTTAGCCCCACCGCTGATAAGTGGCATCGATACAATGGTTATCAATTCATTCATGTTAGCCATCCCTTGCCTTCTTGCAGATCCACATGGCTTAAGCTTACACGCATATCAAATATCAGAGTTAGTGGGTGCAGGTCCCTTGACGCCACGTAATCTTAATATTTCCTTTTTCCCACAACGTCGTTTCCTCTAAGAAGGATTCTCGCCGAGAACTCCCACGCCGACTTTCTTTCACCCCTAGAGTTTCCTTCGAAAAGGGTTCTCATTGAGAACTCCCCCTTCTACCAGCACTAAAACTTTTGAGAACCTTTACCACCAAAACCCACCTTTGTGAGCCACATCATCTCGGGAGCATTTTCTCATCAAGAATTCCATTAATGCACACCCAATCCTCTATGATTCCTCCTAGGATAATTCTCACGGAGAACCATTATCAACGAGAACTAGGAATGCACCCAGTCATTTTCTCCGAGAGTGTTTCCTCCAAGACTCTGGAAATTAACGGGTTCATGCACGTCAATTGACGATTATATCTCTACCATTGGACAAAATCTTGGGATTTATTTTCTCAGCGTTTTTGGAGAGGCATCTTAGGTGTAACCACTGAGATTCGAGATTTGAGAAACATGGCCTCATGAATGGTCACAGAGGCTAACAAAGGGTGTCGATCATGGTTGAGGTTTGGTTAAAATTTCAGTCCGTGATGAAAGAAAAGGGAGTCCCTCCTATGCACGGTTATGTAATGCAGATAAGACCACAAGGGTTTTGTGTGAATCTTGAGCCAAGTTTTTCGTATGGCTACGTTGAGCCAATATCAAGGAGTTCATTCTTTCCTCGACTACAGTGATTTTTCTCGGAACTTGGGCCATAACGACATACCTGCTCTTGAATCCAATGGTTTTCTCAAAGAAACTCATCCCATTCTCAATATAAATTGCATAACTAGGTTGAGTGATAATTCCATCTCGCAGTCTTGAACCTGATGGTTTTATAATAGATCTAGCACTTGGGTGGTCACCACTCTAGGTTGAAGGAAGCACATTAGTGCTCTTTACTAGGCTCAGGAGACTCAACCAATATCCTCAATATCAACTTAAACACACACAACCATACCATTGATAGTCATGCACACAACATGCACATAATGTTGTAAAAAACACAAGCCAATTATTGACCACATTAATCTCTCAAGCATACATAGAGGTTTATTTAGCCCTTTGAGAAAAAAAAAAATCAATTCATCCCATACCCATACATCAAATACGGAAATTCAACCATTCTTGTAACAATCATATAAATGACTAAGTGTCCAAAAAATATTGTTCTCTTAATAGGTACTCCCTACACTCACATGGATGTATTCAAATCTGCAATATCTGCATGAAAGACATGAATGCCAAAACATACATCCAAGACCATTCTATAGAAATTTAAAGCATTCAAGCTCAGGGAACTAACCATCCCTCATACAACAACATTAAGTTAGGAATTTTGATTTAAATACATGTATGAAGGCACTAATGTAAGACCACAGTTCCAAGGAAACATGCTCCAAAACTTTAAAGCTTACAAGCACAAGAAGATCAGCTATTCTTCTTACAGACAACATTAGGATGAGTATTCATATTCAAATTCCCTACCTGGAATCACCAAAGAAAAATAACAATACATAGTGACCACTTCCTTCTAACCTATGTTTTGGGTCAGGATTATGAGGGGGTGTGTTACACATACTTAAAGTAACTCATAATCACCACATATATACAAGTTAGCTAGTCAATCATGATTAAGCAATGAATCATGCATCCTTATATAAATGGCCCAAGATTAATCTTTGGTCATAAATCTAATAAGGCATATTATAATCCATGGACTAACATGAATAATCCAAGAATACTTATCTAAATTAGTATGGGATGGTTGGAAACTTAAGGAGGGATTTCCACTCTCCTCCCAACTATAGGCCAGCTACAGTGCAATCTTTCTTGCAACTCACCACCCCCGAGATGGATCCAAGTTCTCAGGTATTTCTTGCACTATGGAAGTTTACATAAGTGGTTTGTTCATTCATTGAACTTCATACAACCCACACAAACTAGACAAACATGGTCTCAAATAAAGTTAGAGGGTTTGGTGCCCAAAGTCACAAAGCACAAGTTCAAGATCACACAGCACCAAATCTAGTTTTCCAACGCGATAATGAGTTCCATTTTTCCCTCGATCATCCATATCATTCCCACCATTAGAATTGTTGCCTCACATAAGTCTTGAATGTTTTATATTAGAAAATGGAACTAGTGGGAACCAATGATATAGGACCTAGAATGAGTCTAAAAATTCTCCTAGAGGACCTCCTCTTTCCCCATGCCAAGTGATCATTATATGTCTCCCACTACTTCTATACTTTTCCATTGGGTCCTTTCATATCCTACTACAAATGTGTCCCTTCCTTTTGCTTCATGTCCTAACGTGAAACTTCCATGTCCAATCACCTATTTTCCATGTGTTAAGTGGTGGCTTGCTACTTCCTCCCTCTTCGGGTGAGTATGGGCCTATTCATAGGACATAATAGGAACCCAACTAGCATGCAATAGGTGTAACTCACCGACACAACACCAATAACTGTGTTTTTTAATTCAATTCGTAGGGAACATGGCTTCAAGAAAAATAGGCGAGCAATAATCTTCCCTCAAACCAAGGATTCATAAGGTTATCCAACCTTTAGTTGTGTTAATTAAATAGTAATAATAATCATTATCATATTTTTAATTAGAAGTCCAACTAGCCATGGTCCTTCCACGTTGGCCTTATAATCATAATCATTATTGCAATAAGCAGGGGTAGAACAGGGAGATTATACACATCCCAACAATGAATGGGCCTCAAACGAGAAGCAATTGGATGGGACATAATGCTAGTGATAGGATTAAATGTGTCTTGCAGACAAAATGTAAGTTGGAGGTGGCTATTGATGGCTCCATTGAACACCTTGAGGCTTCTAGAAAAATGATAGCATATGAAGGAAGATTGTTACAACCCTTAACATGTTTTCATTCCATTGGTAAGAGGAAGCTGTTGCCACAAAACCAACACCAAAGTTACCAATGCAATTGGAATTTTTTTATTTTTTTGTAGTCTATGCACATCTCAAGAAGGACCAGGTGCCCCTACCATGTCTCCTTCTTCCTACAATTACTCAAATTTGGGTGATTTTAGAGGGCATATCTATGTGAATTTAAGTTATCTCAGTCTAACAAGATTTTCAAATAGTTTCACAGTGTTTTTCTCAGTAATAAAACTACTCAACACTGCAACATATTATCACCCTTCAACAATGAATGCACTCGTCCATTTGAAGTGGGTGATATCTATAGGCAAGAATCAATGTTGTCTTGTGCTTCATGGGATTTGCAGGCTTATCAAATTACTAGAAGTGCTTGTTTCATTAAGCCACAAGTACCCCACATTATGCATTACTTGATGTATGTTTTTTGTTTTTAATTGAATACACCAAGATGAAAGTCTATTTTCTTGGATTTTGCCTTTCCTTGCACGTTTGTCACTTCTTCTCTCCTCCCCTAGACCTATTTTGGGCTAAGATGACTTTTATGTTGATTCCCCCTCTACTTTCTCAGTCTTGTCTTTCTTATACTCCTTTGGCTACAACAAACACTCAACGAACTAATAGGGTCAACATTCCCCTTCCCATCCTCTATTTCTATTATCTTCCTAATGTGACACCATGCCCCACCAGTGAGCTCGCTCCATGAGGAGCATCAACGATCGAGGATACTATAGTAGTACTCAAGCATGCTCCATAGCACATTCCTCTTCCAAAAGATTCCACTAGAAAACACCATTGGGTGTCCAACATGAGATCTAAGATACCGAATAAGAAGTCATTCAAGATCAAGATAGCCACTAAGACTCGGAAGTCATGGCTGCAACATCAAATTGGGTATTATATCTTAGCAACTCTCATGGTCACAAAAATCAATATTTACATACCAATGATCTCTATTGGGATATGAAGCACCTCTTGGGTAAAGTCTTGTTCGGGAGAAATGAAACATGGGATGTCTAACTCATTCACATAGAGGAACTTTAATTAATATATTAGAATATGGATGATCACATGGAGCGTTTGGAGACAACACTAATTTTATATAGGGAGTCAACCCCCCCAAGAAATCTTGAGTAACTAGTGACTACTAACATCTCTTAATGTCTCTCTTATGCTTGCATGTTACTAGCAACATTGTTTCGCCAATTGGACTCTCTAGTGTTACGTTTGTACATGTTTTAGATGCTATTTGCTTGCATTTTATGCCAAGGTTTTGTACTCATGTTATTTATCTTGTAAAGTATGCTTAAGTAGTTTTGATATTTTTGAACAAATTTTTCAAATTTTGTCTTTTGTTTAACAACCAGATTGGTAGGCCAAGGCAAGTTGAAAGCATGGACATATGTTTTTTTTTTGTAAATCAATTTTTGTTACCTTGAAATATCAAATTACACCATTCCTTTCATCACTAATAAGCACATTACACAAAAATACATTTACTACGTTCTCATTCCTAGATCCCTGGATTTTTCCTTTTCTCTTGCAGACATTTATCCATTATGAGGATTTATTATGAACATAATTAGATGAGACGATGACGGCATTCCTTGAGATGATTCCATTGACGAAGATTCTATCATGTTTGTTGTTTCCTTGTCACTATCTGAGTGATATGATTCATTGATACATTTGTGCCCACTCATTGACAGAGCCAGAATTATGGTTGAGATTCTTTCCTTTTCGATCAAAGGATGAGTTTCATATACTAAGGGTTTAGATGGCTCTACATGTGGTTGAGATAAGTTTGAAGGAGTTGATTTGGCGATGGGTGTCTTTTGTTCTTGGCTTTTGTCCTGCTTGTGAGACCAAGTAGTCTTGGATCCTTTAATTTCCTTTGCATCTTGTCATCTGCAACTCCCTTTCTTAGCATCTGGATATAGGGTCCTTGCAAATAAGGGTAGGCATTCTGAAGATGATCAGGTTGTTGACAAGTTGTGCAACGAAAAACAACGTTTTCATAATCTATCAGTTGTGAATAAACACCACCCTCCATTTGAGAAGGATTTTATCATGAAACCCTTTAATACGGTCCACTTCGACACATATGTGAAAAAATGTGACGTTTCCTTTCACAAGCCTTTCAATGTCTAATTTGATGAAGGGGCCTGGTAAGTTATCCACATCGGATGGGATATCTAGTTGTGTCAAGTGAATGGGTAGGTTAGGAAGCCTTACCTAGAATGGGTTTTCCATATCCATCATGGAAAGAAGATTAAAATTAGGAAACCACAGTTGAAAAGAGAGACCAGAACGCCCCCACACTCAGGGTCCCTAATCAAAAACCTTTTGTTGGCCCTTTAAATTTTTTAAGAACATAATAAAGAATCCTTTTGAATAATAATGCAACATTTTATTATAAGAATAGTTCTAGTGCACCCATTCCTAAATAGCAGATGTTGATGGAAAAAAACCATTAAACTGGCAAAGAATCACCAGTTGTTCATAATTTGCAACCATGAAATTGGATACAAGGTTATCCACTTCATGAGATGGGGTTTCTACTACCTGATCCACAACAAATGTTATCCCTAAGAGATCTTTAGGGTTCAAGGGTGAAAGTATTGGCTTTAGAACATCCTTAAACGATTTGAGTTGGGAGAAGGAGGATGCACCCTAGCCTTTCACTCTAACTCTTAATATTGAAAATAGATAAATCAAGGATCCTTGGCTATGCCATAATCACTAAGGGGTTTCAGATCTTGAAGTTGCCTACCTCCATGCATGAGTCAAATACGGTTATATGGGATTCCCATCCAATCTTATATCTTGGTTATGAGTGAGGCAACGATATTTGTGGCTTTGACTTATAAACAAAGGGAACCCATTGAGATTGGTCTCAAAAATACTGTAACATTTGCCAGATTTGGGGAAATAACCTCATCTTGGAGGTAGGAAGAACTTTGTAGTAGAAAAAGGTTCCCCTAGTTTTCCAGATCTTGAGCCAGGACAACTTTCTTCAAACCCTCCTTTGGGAGCTAATTAGTGCTCTTTGTCTTGAGAACCCTTGCGAGCTCTAGCTTGGCCTTTGAGTTGTCACTCTTCTTCATAATCTTCGCCTACTTCCTAGGTAATCATTCATAAGCTTCTCAAGCTACCTCTCCTATGCCTACGCTTACACTCCTCCAATTTCTTCTTGGTGTTCACATGGCAAAGTGTGTGTTCGCTCATGTTGTGGAAAGCATCGAAATTGCTAGTCTTCTTCTGGTAAAGTGTGGTGGTGGTTCCCCTCGGAAGAGATTCAAAACCCCCTTTCCCCCTCACCCAAAGGAGGAGATTAACTTGTGGGTAAAGGATGTCACAAGCAGTGACCAGAAAGGTGTCATCAATGATTGGTGAGTTTCCAAGGTGAGCCTCTGAAGCTATGGAGGGATTTTAATCAAATTAAAGAGCCTATCCTTCATATCAGACATTGGGAGGCATGGAGAAGACACCTATAGGCATTTTGTTTTCCCATCCAAACCCTTAATGAAAATTTGATACATGGTGATCTCCTTCAGGATGGCGACAGCTAGGCTTATAGAGTGTTGATTGGTGAGAATTGTAGAATTGAAATAATATGAGATCATGGACATATGTCTGTGTTATATATACTTTATCAATTAATATAAAATCTTAAAGAAAAAAATCACAAAAGATAAACATATTATAAGTGAGATTTAAATTTAAATAAGAATATTTTTCTTTAATCTGGGCAGCTGAAAAATAGAAGAAGCCGACCAGGGCCATATCAGCAGAACAGCCCAGCCACCTTACATTCATCCGCTGTAAACTCTGTTGTGGTTTTTATCTAGCTCTTTCACCTGCCTTCAGCAGTTTCGTTTACATATATAACAGCTACTCTAAAAGGAAATTACAGCTTATAAAAACCTTTGAAATGATGGTATGATTCTCCTGCATGCATGAGGAGAAATTGATTATTTGATGGAAATGCAACCTGCAAAGTACAAGCATATATTTACAGGTTTTCTCGCAAGCGAACAGAAAGAAAAAAGGGCAGTTTCAAAACAGGGACAGCAACAGCAGCTTAAAGAAATTATCAGTTACCGCATGCATGAGGAGAAATTGTTTTTATTTTGATGGATATACAATCTACAATGTACAAACATATATTTTACAGGTTTTCTCGCAAGCGAACAGCAAGAAAAAAGGGCAGTCCAAAACAGGGACAGCAACAGCAGCTTAAAGAAAGTATCAGTTATCTTTGGAACCATGAATGAGAATAAACAGTGATGCCTCAGGCATATGTAAAACTTTTTATAAACTTTATAAAAAGTTTTGTTTTTTTCCTTTGGAAAAAAGAATATTTTTCTTTAATAAAAAATTTTTTAAATAAATTAATTATATCTTAAAATAAGATTATAAATTTTAAACAGTTTTTGTTTTTTCATAGATATTTTGTAAAATATAATATTTGTATTCTTTTACCTATTAAATTTTTCCTTAAATCTATATAAAACAAGGACTTAAAGACAATATTCTTATATTTAATATTTTAAATATAAATCATAAAATTAGAGTAAAATAGAACAAAAATTGTTTCGTTAAAATATATTAGAGATATTGGTATTTTATTATATAAATAATAATTACATGTTAATAAAAATTTGAGAAATAATTGATTTTGTTGAAATTGCAATTACATCAACCTAAGGATTTACAATTTAAAACTAACATTTTATATCAATAAAGAATTTAAAATTTAAAATTAAATTTTTTAAATTGATAAAGTTTATTGTAGATAATATTTATAAAATCCTTTATATATATATATATATATATATATATATCTCGTAAGTTGAGACTTTTTATTTAGGAGGGAATATTACATCGTTTTTCACTGTTTTGCAAAATTCTACTAACCTTACTCTTACTAGATTTATTGCCTAGTAGCTAATTTTAAAACATGATTACACCATGCTAAAAGGATTTTGCGGTCCAAAATTAGAGGGGAAACAAAGCCAAAATACCAGCAAGATCAAGACACAACAAATAACCATTAATATTCTGATGAAGTTATCGGAGCAAGATTCTTCGATCTTGAGCCAAGGGGAGGCAGAGGGTGGAATTGACAATGTAGATGCTTTTCCATATGAATCAATTGTACATTCAAATGTTCCAGGATTTCCTGCATCCACCATTGGTTTCATTGAATATGAGCCAAGTTGTCATGCATATCCTATTGGTTGCTTTCAATATCATTTAGGAAAGATAAAATTTCATTACGGTCATCATGCCTTTCCTTGAGGATGTTCCCAAGTAGTGTTTTGAGCTGCCAGTGCAGGGTGACCAAAAAGAGGTATTGAGATCTCCCCACCCAACTATTCTTAGGGTTTAGGAGCCAACAAGATATTTCACTAATAAGCTTAAAATCAGAAAATGATTGCCTTCTCTTCAAGCGGACTTCTCTAGGCAATGAATGTCTTCCTGTGTGTTGGGTGAAATTGTTGCTTGAAATGCCACTGCCACCACCTAGGATTGAGCCTTGGGGTGAGGCCATCTAAACTATCCCCGCTTTCTAGCACCTCGACGGGCTCAACCACACTATCGTGGCATGGTAAGGAGAACCAAGAGCTAGGTGTAATGAAACTTTAATAATTCACAAAAAAAATCCATGGGATAAGAGGCTCTCGTGCCATCATAGCCGAGTAACGCCTCAAGAAATACTTGACACCTGCCAATCCTATGGGTTGTGACTTTCCATGGTCCCAGGGAATTAGAAAATGATAAAATTCCCCTATACATTGGTAAGGCCAAGGCAAGATAAACAATGTAACTTCGACCAGGTTGATGCAAATCCATTGGAGGTTAGAAAGAATAAAAAGGAAGCCAACAGATTACAGCTTATATTCTTGATTGAACACACTAATATTGAACCAATAAAGACCACATGAATCCAAATGAAATAAACCAGACATACCATAAAATCCAATACCCAAAATAGAGCAAGAGAGGAACCAGAACCCAAAACGAAGCCAATGAGTCACCAAAACAGAAATTATGAACTAGGTCAGCTAGGGACCTCGAATTACCTCATAAATAAACTGAGTGAATAGAGGGAAGCTCGACTGCAGACCCTCAACAAAATGTCGCACCTTCTTCCATGTCCCTTATGTGTCTGACAATGTCTAATAGTTTAAAATTTTCCAAACACTAGAATCCCAATCTTTGTTGTTGTTCTTTTGTCGGTCACATAGTGGCACAGAAGACAACCACTAAAATAGGGATTTTCCTTCATGGAAATTGAGATTCAAGCTTACAGGACCACCATTAACCCTACCTTGCCACCCTTGGAGAACCAAACCACCTGAATTGACAAACAACTATGAAGAAGAGTCGTAAACAAAGAGAAGTACCCACCATGGATTAAGACATAATGACGGTCGTATGGTGCATGGGGGAGTGGAGGGCATGCCACACTACCCCTCTTTATCAGTCTTGGGAGTTGATGGGTTGGTTGTCACCCCTCGAACTCACTATTTCCATGTTCGTCTACCCCCATTGAGGTATATTTTCTTTTTCTTAATGAAAAATATTGTAAATAATATTTCTGAAACAATTTGTTGTTTTTATAGAATTGTTTATATTATAGGTTTTTTTATTATATTTTATTTTAGTTTTATAATAATAAATTGGGATAATCAAAGAAGTTGATGATTGTTAAATTCTTTCTTTGAGAATTTGTTTCCATCAGTTTACCATTTATCTATTGAAAGCAAAATGATAATAATTTTTGTTAAAAATATCTTATGTGTGTGAAAATCATTCAACATTGAAATTAATATTAAAGACAAAAATTAGGAATTGAAAAACTTTTTTATTTTAAAGTGTTTGAAATAGGAAAGTTATCTCCATCTATTTAAAATGAAAAGAATATATAAGTATAATTTAATTTAATTTAAATTTATTAATTTTTAAAAGAGAAAAGAGAAATTCTAAATTCTAAAAATTATTTTATAATGTGAATAATAATATTTTTATAGTTTATTATATAAAAAAAAAATTCGTGTGTGTAAATTAGGTAGGCCTAATTTCATATTATATCAAAATTGATGTTACTTACTAATGTCTCTGTGTGATTGGTCTGTCGTTAGGAAACCACACTAGTCACACCTTAAAATACACTTTGTCCATATGAAATGTCTAAAATTGTAATAGAATTTAAACATTATTGCATTGTAACACTAATATAACTAGCCTACCTATTTTTCCCCATCAATTTCGACTGTAGAACAAAGAAAGGAACCAGATTAACTAACACAATTACAAAACATGGTTGATCATTCAAGGCATAAAGGAACACATGTATGGTGTTAGGTAGGTTGATATTATCTTCAGAGTCTGTGAACTCTAAATTAACCAATGTTTGTGCCATCCTTGTCACCTTCGTGTCCAATTTCCTCATTCTCTTTTGGGACTGGTCTAGTTAGAGGAGGATTTCATGTTGCTTCTCTAATCTCTCCACAAGAACTTGTACCATTATCATTTTGATCTACCATTAGATATATGTATCCTAGATGTACTTTGTGTTATGAGTCCTTGTTGTCCTAGTGTCGGGGATCCATTTCCCCACTTGCACCAACACTAACCTTATTTCAACTTGGGCCTCCTCTTCTTCCTTTTCAATCTCTTTCTAAGCACAAAGCAGAGTGGAATTGTAATATATATGGGTTGAGATCTCTACAACTCTTTCAGCATGATATGTAGAATTCCTTTGGCCCTCTCATCACCCCCGAAAACATTTTCCTCCCCTATCTCATGCCATGCCAAACTTGAGTTAATCGAGAATGAAAAGCCAACCAAGAGATATCTGAGAAAACTATAGAGGAGATCCCACCAACAAACAAACAACAAGGAGAAAGAACCAATGAGAGAAAATGGAGGTGGAACCCCTTTGTAAACACTTCGATGAAGATAACTACAGGAGGGATCAACCTTAACTAATGACTGCCAACTAGGGAAAGAGGATGAAACTGAAGATGGATTCTTGAGTGTTACTTTGAGGATAATTCAAGACAAAATGTGGAATCAAACAAAACATAGGGAAAAAGGGAGCCCATAGAAAATAGGGAGAAAGGGGGGAAAGGTTTGATTTAAGTCTACCCATGCAAGGAGAGAGAAAAGGAGCCTCTAGGAAGCCCAATCCATAGAGAGGCACAGTGGTTCAGACAATAAAGGAACCAGAAACTCTGAAGGAAGGTGCTATAGTCAGAACTTTCCTCCCTTTGTAGTCCATCCCCTACATGCATGGAAAATAACCAAAGGTTGACCCACCTCAAAAGAAAAAGAAATAAAATAGAGGAATTTCCAAAACTAGAGAAAACAAAATTAACATGAAACAACGAAGGGTGGAATGGGAACACCCAATGAAACAAGAGGTAGAGAGACAATGAATCATCTTACTAGTCGATTCCTTTACCTTCGACATTCTCCGTGGTATTTGGACTTTGTATTTCAACACTAATGTTTGTGGTTGTCCAACAATTGACCCTTACATCCTCCATAATGGAACTAGACCTTGAATCCTCTATGGAATTACAAATTCTCTAATGAATCATCATGGCTACATTCACTCTGCAAGCATCTTTAATACTCAAGTTGGTGTGATGAGGAATAGCAGTAGGGTTTTGACATTGAAATCAATAGTTGTGTGCTAGGTGGAGGTTGTCATCTACTCTTATCTTCTTCTTTGCTAATGAGTCATAAACTTAGTTATGTATTTGTTGGGGCACCTACCTTGGGGTGATCAATTATCTTATTAATATCCACTTAAGTTATTAATTTGGTGAATTAAGTATATTGTAAGTTTCTTTAATGACAAAAGGTAAGAATAATCAATTTTAGGAAGTCAAACACATTCCCTCACATATATACAAGGTCTTTACACTTGCAAAAAATTGAACATGTGATTAGTGCATGGCGATGCCCCATCTCAACTATTAAATCATAATTTGACAATTTTATAGATTCATATTTATTAGCATTTATTAATCTTAGCTTTAGATATATTGAATATCAAGATGGAATAGAGAAAAGGAGATTTAAAAGTTGTAAAAACTATTTTAAAATGATAAACATTGTAGATATTATTATTTATTATTTAGAGACATCGACATAACATGTCATTAGAGGGAGGTCGAGCAAACACCCCTATACCTTTATGATTCCAAGTGATACCTATATTTTATTAAATGTATATGGCATGACCCTTGGGGGCGACATATATGGGGTTAAATATAATTTTAATATGTAAATGTATATGTAATAGAGTCGGCATAGTGATGAAGAGGTCACATGGGCAATGTGTGAATAGGTATATATAGATATCATATAGTCATTATTGAAGACATGTGATTTGGGGTGTATGAGTGTATTTGGTATTTGGAGGAGATTCTCATATTCTTTAAGGAGTTGTTGTGTAACTTGTCTGTTTTTGTCTATATTGGAGTTGTGCTCCACGCTCACATTGTTGTACATGGTGTGTACTTCTGATTTCTTATGTCTTTGTTATGCAACCAACTCACAAAGAGATAGATCAATGACTTAAAAATTATCCTCTTCGAGGGGGAAACCTCCTTTAGATTACATAAATGAACAATTTTTGGATAATACAAATGACACGACCTCCTTTGTATATATAGGAGTCTAAGGGGTCACAATATAATCAGAGCCTACATAACAATATTAATGAAAGGGCACAACAATAACAATCAGGTGGATACACTAGTATTATAGTATTATAGGGACCTAACATGCCCCTCTCCTTCAAAAAACTATTATTCTCAATGCTTGAGTAGTTATGGATGCTTCTATATAAAATTCTCATCCTCCCATGTGGAATCTTCAGTGGGTAAGTTCTTCCACTTAATGGGATACTCTGAAATTGATCAATTATGTAGTTATTGGGTTCTTGTTTCCATCACTACTTTAGGCTCAAACATGATTTTTACTTCTTTGTCAAGTTCTAGCAACACTAATTGAACTGGTAGTTTGTCACCAATAACCTTCTTGAACCATGAAACATGGAAAATTGGGTGTACTCAAGAAGATGTAGGCAAATCCAATTTGTATGCCATAGTACCAATCTTTTACAACACCTTGCAAGGACTGTAGTACTTAGGTGATAATTTATTATCCTTCTTAGCTTGCTTGAGAGACATTTGTTTGTATGGTTGTAGTTGTAAGAATACCCAAACACCTACATCAAAACTTCTTTCACTTTGATGTTGATATTCCTGATATTTCATTTGATTCTACACTAGATTGAGGTTATCCTTTAAGAGTTGGAAAACTTGTTGTTCATGCACGATGTGTAGGTTTTAACCCTGTACAGAAATTACCTGCATACGAATTCTGAAACATAGAAAATAAACAATGCGAGAGCATAACACATAAAACACATATACACAGAGATTTTTCCCTTGGATCCCAAAACCGGGACTACCAGCTTGATTTTTCATTATGTTCATTTCAATGTTACAATACATATTTATACATACCGAAGCATACAATACCATGGACCGAAAACCATCGCGTCCAAAACCATGGACTGAAAACCATCGCGTCCAAAACCATGTGCGAAAAAATCATGCACAAAACCATAGGTAGGTCTGCCCAACCTAATATAGCGTCCAAAAACAAAATTTTCCATAGAGTGGGGTTACTTGCACCCCTCAAAACCCCTGTGACCCTCCCCCCGGCTACGCAATCGTCGCAACGAAGGAGGGGCTCCGCCCCCCTTCTAACCCCCTAATTAACGACGTGGGCTAGTCATGGAAATAATATAACACAACCCTACACGATGCAATATTTCATTGCTTGAAAGAACCTTAGAATTTTCTCTTAAAGATGATGTGATGGATGGTGGATGATATCCATAAAGTGCCATAAATGGGTCATTTTTTTGTAGTATGGAAGTGTTATACCACCATTCAGCTAGAGGCAACCACTTGACCCCTTGTGTTTGTTTATTAGATATAAAGCAACGTAGATATCCTTCCAAATATTTGTTCAATATATGAGTCTTACCATCAGATTGAGGATGATAAGATGAGCTATGAGCTAATTGAGTACCAAGAAAAGAAAATAATTTCATCCAAAAATTTCCAATGAAAATGGGATCTCTGTCACATACTATAATCTTTGGGTTTCCATGAAGCTTTTGAATTGTTTCCATAAATGCAGTAGCAACTGTATTGGCTTTAAAAGGATGAGATAATGCACACAAGTGTGCATACTTGGTAAATCCATCAACTACCACCATGATGGCACTCTTTCCTTTATACTTGGGTAAACCTATGATAAAATCCATTGAGACCTCCTCCCAACGGTGGCTTGTAATGGCTAAAGGTTATAATAGACCTGGGGTCTTAATTGTCTCAACTTTATTTTGTTGGTAAATAAAAAATTCTGCCACAAACTTCTAAATATCAGATTTAAGGCCATCCCAAAAAAAATCCTTCTTGACCCTATTGTAATTTCTTTTTAATTTTGAGTGCCCTCCTAAGGGAGAGGTGTGCAATTCCAAAAGAATATTTTGTTTGAGTTGGGAATTCTTACAAAGATATAAGTGATCTTTGTGCCATAATGAATCATTTTTCCACCTAATTGTATCAAATGTACTAGTATCTTGTTGCAACTTTTGAATGAGTGTCCACATCTCTTCATAATTCTTCCATTCATCCCTTGCTTTGATTATCCACTCAGGTTGGATAATAGAAATGGCACAAAGCAATGCCTCCACATCCTCATTCTTTCTTGAGAGTGTATTTGCAACAATAGTTTGTTTCCCTTTTTTGTAGATGATTTCAAAGTCATAACCCAACATCTTTGTCACCCATTTTTAAAGCTCTTATGAAGATAATATTTGTTCCAAAAATTATTTAAGACTATCATGATCTATATTTACCTTGAAGTGTCTTCCCATTAGGTAAGGTGGCCATTGCTATAGTGCATGTAGTATTTCCAACATTTCCTTCTCATAAATAGGCTTGTGTAAATGCTTTCCTTTAATTGGATGCCTTTCAAAAGCAATGGGTCTTCCTTCTTGCATTAAAACAATACCAATTCCATTTCTTGAGTCATCACATTCCACAATAAAGATTTTTGTGAAGTTTGGCATAGCTAAGACTGGTGCTTGGAAAATTGCCTCTTTAAGATGTTCAAAGGCCTTAGTTGTTTCTGGAGTCCAAGAAAATGCATATTTATTTAGTAATGATGTTAGAGGTGCCACTATTCTCCCATAATTATTAACAAATTTTCAATAATACCCTGTCAACCCGAGAAATCCTTGAATATGCTTTATGGTTGTGGGGATTTTCCATTCCTTAATGGATTTAATTTTGTTATGGTCTACCTTAACACCCCCATGAATACAATATGACCCAAATATTCCACCTCTTGTACTCTAAAAAAACATTTAGAGTTTTTTTCATATAATTGTTTATCCTCAAATCGTTTGAGCACCCCGTCAACATGTCGAACATGATCCTTCCAACACTTGTTGTAGATTAGTATATCATCAAAAAATTCCAACACAAATTTTCTAAGGAATGGTTTGAAAATGGAATTCATCAAACCTTGAAATGTGGAAGGTGCATTAGTAAGGCCAAAAGGCATAACCAAAAATTCATAATGACCCTCATGAGTTATGAATTTTGTTTTCAGAATGTCTTTAGTCTTCATTCTAATTTGATGATATCCTGAATGAAGATCCATCTTGGTGAAGTAAATTTATCCATGTAATTCATCCAAAAATTCATTAATGACAAGAATGGGAAATTTATATGTAATAGTGAGATTTTTGAGCTCCCTGTAATCCGGACACATACGCCATGATCCATCCTTTTTATGCACCAATGCTACTAGAGCAGAGAAAGAACTTTGACTAGGTTGAATTATACCAGCCTCTAGCATTTCTACAACCATATGTTCAATTCCACTCTTTTGGGCATAAGGATACCTGTAAGGTCTGATGTTTGGAGGAACACTTCCTAGAATCATATGAATAGTGTGATCATGATCACGAATAGGTGGGAGGCCTTTGGGAGTATCAAACACCTTGGAATGATTGTCCAAGACATTTTGTAGATATGCAGAAATAGATGAATTCGATGTTTGAACATCTAGTGAGCATAATTGTGCAATTATGCCCCATTGTTATTTATTCATAATCTTTGTCATGCCATTATATTTGGTTATCTTTCTTTTTTGCCCTGTGATACCACTTAATTTGACTTCCTTTCCTTCCCAAAAAAAAAAAAAAGTTCTTGAAAATTGAAAGCTATCGTCCCCAAAGATTATAACCATTGTACTCCTAATACAACATTAGCACCACCCATTGGAATGGAAATAATTGGACTGTTCAATACATATCCCCCCATGGTTAGCTTGATATTATGGCACTTTCCTAAGCAATTTATAGTTCCTCCATTTTCAACCATCACTTGACACTTTGTTGTTGGATAAGGAAGAAATTCAATTTCTTGGCTATCTTACAATGAATAAAATTATGGGTACTACCCGAATCAATCAACACTATTATCTTTTTCTTCTTGATACATCATTCTATCTTGAGACTTTGAGGAGTGGTAATTCTTGCCAATGCATTACAAGATATGGTCAGATTCATTTCTTCTTTCTCTGGGGTTGGTTCCTGGTGTATATCCTCCTCTTTTGATGTTTCTTGTTCATTTTCTTCCTCCTCTTCACAATCTATGTAGAATAATTTATTCTCATCACACTTATGATCTTTCGTGTATTTTCTATCACAACTCTAACAAATCCCTTTTTCTCTTTTTTCCTCCAATTATTGTGGTGTCAACCTTTTATGTTGTAGAAGACTAGGATCAACAACACTTCCATCTTTATAGTTGTGAGTGGTAGACTTTCTTGTTGCCAATATTTTTCTTTCAAATTTTCTTGCCACCCTGAATGCCTTCTCCAATGAGTCAAGTTCCCAAAGGAAAACCTCATGTTGGATGTTATATTTTAAATTTCCTATGAAGACATCAATCCTATGCTCCTCAAGAATATCAGTTACCCTAATATTCAATTTTTGGAAGTCTTCAATGTGTTTCTCCATTGAACCCTTTTGTTTGAGATTTATCAATTGGCTAACGAAGGTGTTGTTCTTTGTATCTTCATAATGTGATATCATTTCCTCCATAAAAATTGACCATGTGACAAGTGGTTTACTATAAAAAAATCATCTATACCATACAATCTGATTGGGTTCTGAATATAAAGATGCAATAAGTACCTTTTTTTAGGGTTGCACACCCATAGATCAAAATATTGCTCCATTTGTAGTATCCATGTTACCAGATCCTTGCCATCAAAATTCCTCGTATCTATATTTGGAATGTGTTGGTTATTAAACCCCACATTGGAGTCTCTAAAATCATAATTGGTATTCCTTTTGTCCTCATCATGGTTTTCATGCATTACCTTGTCACCACTGGGAAGCCTTTCCTGCAACAACTTTGTCAGCCCTTCCAACTTGACATTCATCGCATCCATGTCTACATTAAAAACCTCCAAATTTCCTTTTATAAAATCCATGTCACCTTTTATTTATGCTTTTAAACCATCCATGTCCCCGTTTAATTCATATTTGGTTGCTCTTTGTGAGAGAGAAATTTGTTGCACTTGGTCCCGTAATTTTGATATATCATGCTACAATTATTCCTCTTCATGTGTCATAATAGAGCTTTCTGAGGGCTTAATGGGTGTAGAATTATTTTATTTGGAAGGCATTTTAGAACCCAATATTGATATATATGCTTCAATATGCCCTTGGAATCACTTCAAACTGATTTTTCAAACAAAAGTTATGCAATTGTTTAAAAAAATACACGCATTTTTCTTGCTTTTAGAAGCTCGATATTTAAACAGTTGTAACTCTATAATTGCGGATCTCCAAGGTCTAAAATTCCTTCCTATGGTATCCCTATGAGTCTTCTTTCCAAAGCCACAAGTCAAACCAAAATTGGATTCTTCAAGATAATGTCATGTCAAATCTCCCATAATGACCTTCTTATGGACTAGTTCAGTAAAATGAACTTGTATGTAACGCCATGTGTAACTATTTCATACTTTGGCCATGAAATTGATACACAATAAACTAAATTCCATTCTCTATCTTTAAATTTTAAGGAAATTCCAATTCGATGCTTGAAGAGAAATTTATGATGATTTTCCCTCAATCACTTGTTTGAGACTGAATTCTGGAGCATGAAAAAAACCCTAACTTATTCAAACCATATCTCAACAAATATAGCGAACCAAGATCCAAAATTATGAAACGAAGTTTACCAATATTTTGGTTCCACGTGATCACAATTTCAGCTTTTGAAGCTTTGTATAAAAAGAGATTTAGCGAAAATTTCACGATGACCTATTTGAAGCAGCAAAACCCTAGGATCCAAAGCTTTGATACCAAATGTTATGCAACCAACTCACAAATAGATAGATCAAACGACTTAAAAATTATCCTCATCGAGGAGGAAACCTCATTTAAATTACATAAATAAATAATTTTTGGATGATACAAATGAAAAGACCTCCTTTGTATATATAGGAGTCTAAGAGGTAAAAATATAATCAGAGTCAACATAACAATAATAATGTAAGGGCACAACAATAACAATAGTTAGTTAAGCCAGTAACGAACAAAATATATAAATAATATAAATATAATGTAAAAGATAATAATCATAAATAATAGTTAGTTAAGCCAGTAATTAGGTTGAAGAGGCATGTCTAAATAGGACATGTCTCTTCATGAAGAGAGGCTTGCTTATATACCAAGCAAGTGTCTCTTCATGAAGAGTCATGTCCTATTAGACATTGCCTATTCAACCCTAATTACTGGCTTAACTAACTATTATTTATGATTATTATCTTTAACATTATAATTTATATTATTTATATATTTTATTTCGTTACATTGCCTCCTTCCTCAAAAAGCTTTGTCCTCAAAGCTTGTCGATGAAAAAAGGCTTGATCTCTTTTTTGGCTTCGAAAGTTCTTCTGTCTCTGAATAGTCATCCTCGTTGATACAAGTTGATATGATCTTCTTAGTGACAAACAAAATTGTCGCACTGAGAAGGGATCAAACCATCCCAGATTAATCTTATGTATAGCATTCTGATCACTAAAATTTTGTAACGACTTGTCAACATAAGACAGAATTGATGTTACGTCATTATTCTCTGAAACATTAATTTGTTGTCTACAGCTTGAATTGTCCTGATACACAGCTTGGTTGATTTGTCTATTCTCATGATTCAGATGTCGATATAAAGTTTTTAGATTTTCATCTGGCGAAGATGTTGTTGAATTGGTTATGGAACATTCACTTGGGATGTCCATTGTCTAAATTGCAACATCTACGTGTGTCGTTTCTTCAACTGACTTGTCTTCTTGATTTGTCATATTCATTGGATCGGTATTTGTTGTTTTGTCATTAACTTGAATTCCTACATTTGATGCTTCCTTCTTGATAAGTTGTTGTACCTGGTTTTCTAACGACTTCTTGTCCTTTTTAAGTTTCTTAATTTGCGATAGTAATTTTTCGCTATGGTTTTTAAATCGAGAAACTTCTTCATTTTTGTCAACATTGATTTTGTCAATTTCTTTTTTGCGTATTTTGTAATACCTTTTTACCTTCTTGAGACATTATTTTTGAAATATCTGAGATATCTTCTGGTGTTACTGAATTTGATTTTAGTGTAAAACCTTGGAGTGTTATTTTCTTCTTCTTGTAAGAAAATGTTAAAAACTTTTTCTTAGTATTTAGAATAAAGGAACCTAGAGTTTTCATCCAAGGTAAACCCAAAATAATGTCCCCTTGATTGTTCCATAGGCTCTGAACTAAGAATTGTGATACAAATGTACAATCTTCAATATTTAACTGTAAATTGGCTATGTCATATTTTTTATTGCGAAAAAGGTCTAATTCTAATTTTTCAGTTATATTTGACTCTGGAATCACTAGTTGGTTTGTGATTTTAGGTGTTATATAATTTGCATCTTCTGCTGGAGAAATAGAAATAATAACATCTTTTCCTGCGAGAGTTCCTTTAATGTTAAATAATTCTTTACCGTCTCTGGGTGTGGTTTCTGGGAATCTTATGGCCTACTTTTTTTATTAGACTCCATTTTGTTTCTTGAATATTAAAATATTTTTTTAAATTCTTTTTTTTTAATA
>APFE030436409.1:448294-462153 GCA_000404065.3 Pinus taeda | reverse complement strand
TTTTATATACCCTTCTTCTTTGTTCTTTATTATTTTTATTTTGTTTTTAAATAGTTTTTATTTTGTTAATTAAGCAAATGGCCAAAGACCTAAAAAATGGAGAATCTCCCAATGTGTGGCGAAACCTTCAATTATGACAGCAACAAGGTTGATGATAGGTTGATAGCCAAAGGCCTGGTGATTAGCCAAACGTGGCTCTGATACCAAATGAAGCGAACAAAGTTCCTTCGATAGATTAATTACTCCAAAAGACTTGGAATGTCAAGATATCCATTTAGGATATAAATATTATATTAAATAAAAATGAATAAGAATGAATAATGATTTACAACAAGAATGAGAGGCATGCTTATATACCAAGCAAGTGTCTCTTCATAAAGAGTCATGTCCTATTAGACATGCCTCTTCAACCTAATTACTGGCTTAACTAACTATTATTTATGATTATTATCTTTTACATTATATTTATTATATTTTATATTTTATTCGTTACATGGGCTTCTAGGGGCACAACAATAAAACAAAGTGGGCTTCTATGGGGGCACATCAATAACAATAGTGGCTTCTAAGGGCACACAACAATAGCGATATGGGGGCTACACGGGCACAACAATAACAATAAGGGGGCTACACTAATAATAAATATAAGGAGGTTACACTAGTATTATAGGGACCTAACAGTGTTTTAATCTATACTAAAGTTGAATATTACGATGAAAAGACATAATATAGACCAGGGAGACAAGTTTAAGATAACTCCTTAAAGAATAAGATAACCTTTTCCAAAAACTAGTTACATTCATACATCTCAAATCACAAGTCTTCAATAATGAATATATGATCTATATATACCTATTCACACATTTCCCATGCGGCCCCTTCATCACTATGCCGACCATATACATATATATATACTATCCTTGAGATGAATTTAAATATATATATATAAATATTTTTTAGGGAAACCCACCATGCACCTCCCTCATTTTGAGGATGGTACCCAAGGTAAACTATGTTTTTTAAGACTCAAGGTTAGGTCAACATTTCAACATAATGGAACTATATAACCTAACAAATGTTCCTCTAATTGTGGGAATCTAATGATTCAAAGAGTTTTAATTCTTATTTATTCAAATCTTTAATAAATTTTAGAATTGGATAAATCCTTGAATGTATTGTTCTACCATACATAATCCTTAGATTACACTACTTATCCTTATTAAATTGGTGACAAAAGGAAGATCTATTTACTATAAAATTAGCATACTTATGTATGTGTGTGAGAGAGAGACATATCTTTTACCAAAGTTGTAAACACACTTTACTTCTTTAAGTGGGTTAAAGTGGGTTGGTTATTAAGACAAAGGTGGTACCTTGCAAACCATCCAATTTCAAATCCAATAAATGGAAAGTCAAATTAATTAATGTATGCGTTTAACTAAATTATGCACATATATAAAAAAGGTGAAATCAATTAAATATTTAACATCTCAAATTATGTTTTTTTTAAGAAACAAATATTTTATATTAAACCAATTGGAAAATGAGCCAACACCCTTACAATTAGAGTTAGTTATTCTTCATCATAGTTCCTAAATTGCACAAAAAGGAGCCTATTTCTACCTTGTTGTTTCCTAACTACAATTCTAGCAACACTTATTTTGAAGAGTCTCTAGAAGACTACGTTATATTCTATGTACTTACAAAACATAAGAAACCAAAGATTAATTATGCACTACCAACCTTATCTGCATTCGAGATTCTTTCATGTTTGTTTTTTTCTGCTTCCCCTTGTAAAGAAGGAATCACATCCATTGGTTAATCCAAGAGCTCCTCGAGATGTTTCTCCACCTGCATGCTTGGGAGAGGGATTTCATTAATCCCAAAAACTTCTTTAAGAACCCCTATGGTTGTTGTTTCCACTTTGAGTTCTATGTTGTCTATTTTTAGTACCGTGTTGTCCATATTCAATGCTAGGTTGTCCATCATTAATTGCAAATGGTCCAGGTTTATTTGTATCTCCCCCATTTGTTGATTTATCAGCGCAAAGTGAGACCTAGCCTTTGAGACCATTTTTTCGACCTATCTAGATATGAGCGTCGATAGATAATCCAAACTTGAGGTTGATTGTTCTTTCAATTCTTCCTCGCATGAATTGTTTCCTGAATTCTCCATACTTCCTGTCACAATGGCTCTACTATTATCCATTGATGCTTCGATGAGGATCAATCTCCATTTATAGTTGAACGCTTGAACCTAATTCCTCCCTACATCATTCTTCTAGTGCTCAAGATCTTTGTCCTTCTTATGTTGGTTTCTGACATGAGTGTCCATCACTATCTCTTTCTTGTAGCTACTCGACTCATGTGAATTAACTAGTTTCTGAATTCACAAATTATCAACCGAGACTACCATGATGTGAACTATAAATGCTCCAGGATGGATGCATCAATTTTCCTCGGGCATGGCAACCCGAGCCTTGATCTCCTAGCTGGGAATTTTTTCAGAATAAAAAAACTTGCGAAAGTATCAACATTCAAGACTCTGCAATATGTTAAGATTAAGACCTCCATTAAGAGACTTGACATCTTCCAAATCCAATCTACTCACTTTCATTATAGTATTAATGTGGGGATGGGAATCCAAAAACATATTTATTTGCTTGTTCATATTTGATCATAGATGAAGATGCCTTAAGCCCTAAATCATTATATCATGGAATTCTTACTATGTAAGAAGCACCATGATTGAATTTAAAATCTCCTCATTCCATGGTTGTTCCTTCCTTGGCTAGCGAATCTGCTATTTGATTGTGCTGCTTTTTAATGTGGAAAACTCCACCTTTTCGAATCATTGGATTTTCATTTGGATTATAAGAATCATTGGAGGTAAATCCTTTTTAGATGAGTCTCTGGACTTGATAATTTTTTGAATAAAAATCATAAAATCCCCGTAGACTTCCAAATAAGTAATTTGCCTTGCAATTGCCACTTCATTTTGACCAAGCACTCTAGTAAAACCAATCATCACATTTACATCGAAAACTCCAGTGTTTTGGCCAAAATCGATCATTATCACCATAGAAAATTTAGAGAAGCTATAGAAATAGGAAAACACCCCAATAACCTCAACCATGATGACGGTTGGAAAATTAGTGACAATTGGATTCCTACACTAACGGGGGATTCTACTGTCCCCTAGGTACCCCTGGCCCCTTTATCTCTTAATGGTTCACCTATCCCTAAAATCATTAAACTAATAATTTAATTAGTTTATTCAAACCTAATTAACCGAATCAAGCACTAAAAAACATTATAAATATTTAACCAAAAACCTTTAAACCTTTACAGATCAATACATAATATTAATCTAACATCAGAAGAACCTAGGAACTTCCTCAGCAATAAAATTTAGATGTTTAATATTAAAACTAAATAAATTTCACATCAATAATTCAACAAATTAATTAATATTGAAACTTTTAGTTAAACATTATAATATTTGAAATATTATAGCATCATAATTATCACATCATATAATGTTTGAATAAATAACATTAAGTATTAAGTAATGTCAACTAAAATAATTAATACAAAAACTTTTGGGTTAATAACATCATAATATTTGAATAAATAACATCATAATAGTTGAATTAATAACATTAATCAAGAACCCTAAAAAGAAGTTAAATTAAATTTATGAAGATTTTATTAAAATTACATTCAAATAATTTTAATTTTATATAAGCTTTAGTTTCCCTATCAAGTAATTAATAAAAATAATAAATAGCATGATAATATAATCATACAAATATCAAAAATATTAATAATTAATTAAGTAAATTAAATTTATTTCTGAGCATTAGCAAACTTGTCGGCTCCATTCATTATCTTCCCAACCCTATCCTCTATTTATTGGTCCATTATTCACTGACTTTTTCACACATCTGATTCTGATGATGAACCACAGAGGTTGATTCGAAACGTCGATACAATAAAATCATAAATGCAATGACTCCAGAAAATAACACTACACAAAATGAAGATCCAAAGCTTCAAATCTACATAATAATATTTCAATCATTAAAAATCATTTTAAATAAATTATTTTTTTTTAATAATATTATAATTTCATAATTTTAATTTTCAAATACACATTTTTGTAAAATTAAATATTTGTATCTCATGACATTCTTACATTCGCTTTAAATCTCTATAAAAGCAAGGAGTTAAGGGACACTATTCTTATATTTATATTTTAAATTAAATCAACAATTAGAGTAACATAGAACACAATTTTCTCGTTTAAATATATTAGATTGTATATATGGTAGTTTATTATATAAGTAATAATAACATATTAATAAAAATAATGAGAAATAATATGGTATGGTTGACAATGTTATTATTAAAATAAGTGAAATTGAGATTATATTAACATAAGAATTTATATTTTTTAAAATTAATTTGTGAAGTTGATAAAATATTGTAAATAATATGTTATGGATGATTATATTATTATTATTTCATTTGAATTGAAAATATTTTTATATTTTATAAAATTTACATTCAAATATAGTTGTATAATTTTTATAGCTAGTAATAAAAAGTTGAAATTATGATTCAAAACTATATTTTGGAGTAAGTACAAAGGTGTTTACAGCGTTCTAAAAATGTTAGTTTGTAGATCTTCCAAAACAACCAACTAAAAACTAACACTTACAAAATATGGTTTGTAAGTAGGTTTAAGGAACTGGGGTTAAGGTTAGAACTCCATTCACTTTAAGATTTTCTTTTGTTAGATGGACCCCCTCATTCGCAAGGAGGTCCACCTTCTTGTTATTGTACCTATGGACATGAGTAAATGATTTGGAGTGAAGACTTCCTAGGATATGATATATCATTTTTACAATAATTTGGAGTTTGATGTCAGATGAGAGAGAATCATTGATGAGATGTTGCAAAAGAATGGCATTGTCACCAATGATAGTGAAATATTGAATGTTTATATTCATACCCAGAGATACACCTTGTAGAAGTGTGTAGGCTTTTGCTTGGTTATTTGTGGCAATTCCTAAACCCCTCTTTTATAGGGAGATGAATTTTGAATCGTTTTATTATTATTATTATTATAAAGAATATTTCATAATCACTTTGTTACTCTATAAAATTGTTTATATTATAATTTTTGTAATTTCTATTTTATAAATAAAATAAATTAGGATAATCATAAAAGGTTATTTATTGCTAAAAAATTTATTGAGGATTTGTTTTGATGAGTTTATCCATTGAAATTCAAAACGATAGTAATGTTGTCAAAATAAATTTTGTGAGTGAAAATAATTAAACCTTAAAGTTTATTTTTCCAAGGATTAAACATTGAAGTTTATATTAAACAAGAGAAACTGTGAAGCAACAAGTCCTTGCCACTAAAATATGTATCTGTATTGTTAAGGTAAGTATTGTCAATGAAATTTGTATATGTATTGTTAAGGTAAGTGTTGTCAATGAAATTTGTATCTATATTATTAAGGTATAAATACAACTAAATCTGTGTTATTAAAGTATAAATACCAACAAAAAGGCTAGAAATTGTTGGTTTAGCATATGATTGAATACAACGAGGAGAGAGCTGCGCGCACGCCTGATCATGCCCTAGGAGATCGACCCCAACCAGCAGCGCAGCAGCCAGGGCCTTGGCCCTAGCCATGGCCCTTCCGGATCCGCCTCAGGAGGACGACGATCCTCAAAAAGCCTTCTCAGATCTGGTAAAATCACTTCCTCCCCAGCGCCCCAGACCTGCAATTTCGAAATTTGTCAAGAAGCTAGATGTTCTTCAGGAAGTCAAACTGCCTGCAACCCTTCCTTGCATGGCAGCGTTATCCCTTGTTGAGAAAGGATTCATAGGGCAATTTACAGGCCTTTGGCCATCGCCAAGAACAGTTCAAAGATGGGTTGAACGAAACTGGTCAGACAAGATCCCAGGGAAAATATCAATAAGATTCTGCGGAAAAGGGTATTACACATTCCATTTTGAATCCAAAGCAGACAAGGATTTGATCTTCAGGAACGGGTTGTATTTCATGGATTCCAGGGGTCTCTATCTCAATAAATGGACCCCAGATTTCGATCTGGAACTGGATATCCCTAGTGTCGTTCCAGTTTGGGTCCACATCCCTCACCTACCCCTCCATTGCTTGGGAGATGAATCGGTTTGGGCCATAGGGAATGTTGTTGGCAAATACATTGACCGAAGCGAGCCCAAGGACAACATGCAAGCATGTGCAAGGATCTATGTCGAAGTGGATCTAGGTAGAGGACTGCCTGAAGCAATAAAACTAAAAGTGGACGACTAGAGCCATATACAGCAACTGGACTACGAGCAGATACCATTTAAATGTAAGGTATGTCACGAATACGAACATTTTGCTAACAGATGCACTAAATTTGTTAATGCAGGGAATGATGAGCAAGACGGTCACTGGGAACCTGTTAAAAAGAATAAATCAGTCCCCCCTACCAAGCCCTCCATGGATTCTGACATCCTTAGACCCTCTATCCAGCGTCCTCCCTCTTCCTCTCCCTTCCCATCTGGCCCCCACCCTCCTGAACCGCCCCTCCCTTCCTCCTCCAACCCCTTTCTTATCCCATCCACTGTCGATTCCGCCCCTAAACACCCCTCCATAGAGCCCCCAGACTCCCATCTACCTCAGATCATCTCTTCTCAAACCCCTCTTGAGCCCCTTTCATGAAGGATCACTAGAAGCTCTTCAAAATAACATGGAGCATCCAGCAATACATACAAAAAACTGGGACCTGGCAGAAAATCCGCTAAGCAACATAGAGATGAGAATGCCCAGAAGGACATAGCAATGGGCACACAAGCTCCAATAGAGTCCTTCATCCATGGACACCAAGAGAAAGAGACAAGTGGCAAAGAACAAGAGAGGCGAGCACCTCTCCGCACGCCCAATGCATCATGATGAAAATCCTTTCATGGAACAGCAGGGGTTTAGGGCACCCCTCTAAAATAGTTGCCCTCAGAGATCTAATTCACAATGAGAAGCCAGAAATTATGCTGATACAGGAAACAAAACAAGATCAGCAAGAAATGAAAAAAATTATAGACCATCAGAAACAGTACTTAGGAAGCATTAGCGAATCTAGAGGAGCCTTTGGAGGAATTGTCACCATTTGGGACAGCAACAAATGGATTTGCACCTCAGCAAATCCCCACCAGAATTGGATCAGAACCACTCTTGACAGTAGAACAGGCAATAAAACAGTAATCATATATAATGTTTATGTTCCCAACCATTACATAGAAAAGGAAATTTGCTGGGATGATTTGAAGACAAGCATTGATGGGGAACGAAATACAAATATTATAGTTGTAGGTGACTTCAACCTGATCTTGCATGCCAATGAAAAAAGGGGAGGAACCTTCGCTCCTGATCCCTTCAGAGGCCACTTGGAATCCATCATTCAGGATCACGAATTAGTTGATATTATTCCCAAAAATCGCAAATACACCTAGAGTAATCGCAGAATTGGAAATGGCAACATAATGGAAAGACTAGATGGATTTCTAGTCAATATCTCGTTCCTCTCATCCTTTTCTGTAGGATACACCAACATCCTCAATACCTCTGTCTCTGATCACTATCCCATCACTCTAACTTTGGAAACCCACTGTCCTCTTGGCCCTATTCCATTTAAATACAACCCTCTTTGGAAATCGGATTCTCGCAGCCAGAGAAATTGTTAAGGAAACTTCGAGCCAGCATGTGGAAGGCTCACCATGTTTCAATTGGGAAACCAAATTAAAAAGAACCAAGAAGGCACTAAAATATTGGGCCAAATAAAGTTATCAGGAGCCAGAGGAGACCAAAAAGAAAGTCAAAAATAAACTAGAAGATGTGCGGGCAAGGATTGAAGAGCATGGACAATCGCAGCAAAATAAAGAGCAAGAGAACGCATTATACGCACAGCTGAGTCACATCAATAGGGAGGAAGAAACCAAATGGTGCACAAAATCCAGGCAATTATGGCTTCAAGTGGGAGACAAAAATATAGCCTACTTCCACAAATAGGCCACTACCCGAAAGCTCAGAAATAACGTAAATACAATCTTGGACAGCGAAGGAAACTGGCATAGCACTCAAGAAGCCATAAGGAATGCCGCCTCTAAGCACTACAGGGATCTCCTAACTAAAGACAAGGGGGCAGAAGACTACTTTGACTTGCTCCATCATCTGCCTAAAGGAGTCACTAAGGAGATGAATGACAATCTCAACAAAGAAATTGACGAAGACGAAATCAAAAGAGAAATTTGGAGCCTGCATCCTAATAAGGCACCAGGGCCTGATGGATTTCCCATCTGCTACTATAGGGAGTTCTGGATTTTGACAAAAAAGATCTGACAAAGATGATTCGATGGGTGCAAAGGAAAGGGAAACTTGGAGGATTCACCAACTCCACCTTTCTAGCCCTCATACCCAAGGAAAATCGGCCTTCTTCCTTCTCCAGATTCCTCCCCATTTCTCTTTGAAACTCTTCATACAAAATTCTAACCAAAATCTTAGCCACCAGACTCAAACCCCTCCTTCCCTCCTTGATATCTGAAAATCAAGGAGGCTTTCTGCCCAACAGACATATCACTAATTCCATTCTTCTTGTATAAGAAGCAATCCATTCGAGCCTATCCAGGAAAGAGAAAGGATTTGTATTAAAGCTTGATCTGGAAAATGCCTTCGATAGAGTAAGGCACTCCTTCCTAACTGTTGTTCCAAATAAGATGGGCTTCGACGCTCCCTTCATTAATTTTATTGTTGCATGTATATCCGGGCCCTGGATCTCCCCCTTGATCAACGATAAACCATGTGAAGCTTTCCAATCCTCCCGGGGTCTCAGACAGGGTTGTCCCCTTTCCCCCTATCTCTTCATCCTCGTGGCAGAATCCTTTAGCCAAGCTTTGGACAACAATAGAAGAGTGGGTCTTATAACTAGTATCAAATTTGGAAATGGAGTAAAAAATATCAATCACTCATAGTTTGCTGATGACACATTATTAATTGGGGGAGCCTCCACTACAATTGCAAGACGATTCAAGAAACTATTAGATCAATTTATGGGGTACTCTGGAGGCTTGGTAAATCAGCTCAAAAGCTATATTTACAGATGGAACACCTCAAACCAAGTTGCCCATAGCATTGCAAACATATTTGGTATCACATGCAATCTGGAATGGACCCACTTTTCCTACTTGGGCATGCCAGTAAGTTTGGGCCCTCTGAAGGCTGAAACTTGGAACGGGATCATTGACAAAGTAAAGAGGAAAGTGCAGCAATGGGGAACACTGTGGCTCAACCCTGCAAGTAGGCTCATTCTCCTTAAATCAGGTATCACCTCCCTCCCCCTTTATCGCTTTTCTCTATATCAGGCTCTTGCCATTTTTCACCATAAATTGGAAGTTGCACTTCGCCATTTCCTTTGGCAAGGGGGGAAGAATGATAAAAACAAGTTCAATATAGTTAGCCGGAAACATGTTATCCAAACCCAAGATAGAGGAGGTCTTGGTTTGATTTAGTTTGAAACAATCATTTTGTCAGTATCAGTTGTTTGTTTTACAACAAGCATCCTACTCTGATTTCTCTCTGATTGTAAGGAGTATTGGTCTTATTTTGTGTTTGCAAGCGTCACCGTTTTTTGCTAAAAGCATGTAAGATTTCTTGTTGGAATCTTGGTTGCTCTGATTTATCAGAGCATAAAGATTGTTATCAATATTTGTCTTGTGTTAGCCTCCTGTTAGGACCCTCAGCGTGGTGGAAAAAGGCGCTGGAGATCATATATCTAAAATTCCCCAGGCAGCAACTCCTGGACTCCAACATTCCCACCAGAGAATCCACTAAAATATGGAGGTTATGCAAGAAAGCAATTCCTATTATGATTCAAAATATCTCGAAAGTCCCAGGGGGGGAGCCAGCATCAACTTTGGAACTGACAAAATCTTGGGGCACCAACCCTTGATTATGCACAAAGAGGCCACTCCAATGATCAATTATTTCAACAATAGAGGTATCTACAATCTAGCTCAAATTTCCAGTTGGGACCCTCATTCCCATGTTTGGACTGGTTGGTCCTTCCCAGAAATTCCCAGCGCTTTAGAACCTAGTCTCAGCCATATGAAGATGCTCCTCCACAGTAAGGCCCCTATCAAAAAAGGTGAAACGGATGGCTTTCGTTGGGATTCAAAAGGAACAAATTACACAGTCAGAGCAGGTCACCAGCACCTTTCAGATGAGTTTGTGGAATCAATGGAAAATTGCTTGGCGAACAGAAGCTCTCCCAAAAATTAAATTCTTTATATGGCTCTTGCTGAAAGGCAAAATCCTAACAGCAGAGAACCTAAAAAGAAGAGGCATCAATGGCCCATCCAGATGCCCCAACTGTTGCAAGGCTGAAGAGACAAGGCACCATTTATTCATAGAATGTCCCTTCGCTGTCGAATGCTAGAAAAATATGTCCTCCATCAGCAATCTAAACTGGGAACCACAGCACAACATAGCGGAGACAATGTACAAATGGAGAAAATGTTGTCCCTGGAAAGAAAAAAGAAGCAATTTGGTGAAGAGAGTATGGAACACTCTCCCTCACACCTTGTTGTGGTGAATCTGGCTAGTTAGAAATAAAAAAATCTTTCAAGATAAGAGCTCAAATACACGAACAACCTGCAGCAAAGCCAAAATCCTTGCTCTGGAAACTATTTCAATCAACACCACCAGAAAAATTGATGCAACAAAATACAGTGTGGAGGAACGAGACTTAATAAGTTACATTTTGGAAAGACACCATAATGTACAGGAAGGTAACAGGAGGGAGGCACAGAACAAAGCAGAAGTTAGATCATGGAAAGTCAGACTAAAAGAAAAGGAATTATCCAATTGGATACAAAACAAGAACTGCTTTTATTTGTTCTTTGACGGGGCATCAAAATCAAATCCTGGCATAGCTGGAGCAGGGGGACTAATTATTAATGCCAATGGGTAGTGTATCCTTCAGTATGAGTGGAGTCTAGGGAAGGTTTCGAATAACAAAGCCGAAGCTCTAGCTCAGTTTCAAGGCCTAACTCAGTTAGGAAAACTGGGTGTAAAGAAAGCAATGGTATTTGGGGATTCCTCAGTCGTAATCCGCTTAATGGTCCATCAGCAGAACTCTCCCAACACTCTACTTCAACAAGTTAATAGACGCAACCAAATCCTCCACCGGGAAATGGAAGACATTCAATATTATCATATTCTCCCAAGCCTTAATAAGAAGGCGGATGACAGGGCCAATAGTGCGTGTGGAAGGCCAGTTGGCACCCTACGATGCAAATCCAAGGAAACATTTCAGTCTTTACCATGATTCCAAGCAAAATCATCAGCGCCAAGCATGAAAACACTGACAAGGGCGAAAAGAATCATGTCTCTCAGGCTGGTAAAGGAATAGTTCTCTGCAATAAGATATTCCAAGGATACGAAATCCACAATACAGACTTCAAGTGTGACAATCTCATCATACCCGCTGGCAGATTCCCCATCAGATCTAATTCAAGGACCCTTCAGGATTTTTTAAAGGCTTGCCAGTAGGTTATCCTCCTTCATCTCGTGACTGGATGGCTCCTCTCCTGCCTCATCTCACTTCAGCTCCCTCCTATATTACTCCCCCTTACTTCATTCACTAGTGCTACCCTCCGATGCTTGATCTTGCACTCTTGTTTCCATAAGGTTTCCCACGGGCAATATTACTTAGTTTATCTCTATTTCAGAGTCAGTATCAACCTTTTAAGTATCGATTTGAACCTCTGGTCAGGCCTCCCTTTCTCTGCCCTTCTTACCATATTTTGTGTCTACAGGCGGTTTCAGGCCTTTAATAACTCTGCTGAGTCTTATCTTGGCCCCATCCACACTGCTCTCTGCGTAGTGAGCCCTATCCCTACCTCTAATCAATCCTGCTTCTCAACCCATTCACCTCCTACAGCAAATATGGCATGCAATGAAGATTGTCTGCATTGCGCGGACTTGCAAGTCGAACTATAAGAAGTCAGGGCTCAGCAGCGCATCCTGAACGAGAAATACCGAGTTCAAATCGATGCAGCCATGCAGAAGAATCGATTTCAATCTTGCAGTATATGATGGACAAGCGAAATAATCCAGCCCCTAGTTCCTCAAGTGCCAAACAGGATGAAGCAGATCAACAACCAGAGGAGTCCACCGCAAGGCAAATCAGTCATATAGTAATAGATTAAAATGTTCTACAAATGTCAATTTTGGTTGTCTCAATATGTAAGAACTTATAGTAGCTCAGGTAATTTTAGAAGTAGAACAAGCAGGAAAAGGATCAAGGAGAAATCTCAATTTTGTAACTCCCCTGATCCAAGCTGCCATCGATATCTAATGTATTTGGGGAGTTTTGACTCCTCTCCTTTTTTCAGCCACTAATACAGCAACCGACTTTGTTAAAAAAAAAAAATGGTATAAATACCAACAACAAAACTTTGTATTGTTAAAGTCTAAATACCACCGGCAAAACTTGTATCAATTTCGTGACGGTCATTCTAGATCCTATATATTAACTAATTTTATAATATATATTTGTATGGTTTACTTTGTTTGAGATCAAAACTTATTCTATATTCAAAAGAGTTATAGCTTCCCTGTATTGTCATAATTATTTTATTTGTTCGAGAAAAATGGACTAACCTAGGCAGCTTGGCTAGGCCTTTCGACCCACGAATCGAGATATATAAAATAAATATTCCACTCAAATTCAGAGAATTTATTGATCCATGTCAGTGGATAGTAAACTAACCACTGCCTTGACTCCTTCTATATAGCAGCGAAAGGAAAAATCCACTATAGAAGAAGATGTTATTGTTGTTGGATCACCATTTAAGCTTATGCTTGGTTCCCTATTTGTTTGAGTTCAATTAGGTGAACAATTTCCAAAAGTGTTACCCATCGTCCTTGATCTTGCCTTAAGTACCTTTGAAAACATATGAATTTGAGAGTCATTGAATGATTCATTAATCAAATTTTGGAGCTCGCCAAGAGAATATGTATGAGTTTTATTTATATCCATTTGTCTGAGAGGATGAATGTGTTGGCATTGATACAGGTGTTGTCCTTGATGGAAACTCACTCAGAGGTTTGATACAGGTGATGGCAACTTAATCAGATGACAGATTAGAATGCAACAGGTCAAGAGAGAGGTATATGCAGGTTGACCGTGATGAAAGTGTGTATATACGCAGGTTAGTGGAGCAAAAGATGCGTATATGTATACATGCAGGTTCACAGAAGGAAAAGCGAGTACATGGTTTTGGTCCGTGGTATTTGGTCCATGGTATTTTGGTATTGGTCCATGGTATTTGGTTCGAAATGATGACCCCAGGTATTGGGTCCATGGTATTGTTTCTACATGGTTTTGGACCATGGTATTGAGAGAAGCCTAACCTATATAAGGAGAAGATCATTAGGCAAAAGGGTTGTGCAAGGAATGGATGTCTGACGAAGTGGGAAGATCTAGTATTGCTGGTTATCGATTTTGTGTTGCTTGGCTTGGGTTGGATATGACAGCGAAGGTATAAGTAATTATCTTTAGATATGTACGCAGGTTGTCTCTGGTGAAAGCGCGTATACACGCGGTTTTTATATAGTCAAGTAGCGTATGCATTATGAGATTTCGTGTTTCAGGTTGTTGTTGATTCTAGTGGTTGTTGCAGAGTTCTGGGCTCTGGTTTGCGTTCTGTGTTTTTGATGACAGGGTTTCAGTGATTCAGTATTGGGTGATTTAGAGATTTATGATACAAGTATAAGT
>APFE030436409.1:416078-432826 GCA_000404065.3 Pinus taeda | reverse complement strand
AAATCTTAAGATGCATAGTAATGAAAGCATAGCTAATTACTTCCTGCGTATGGATGAGATTGTAAATTGTATGAGGAATTTGGGTGAAGAATTTAAGGAAGTTGTCTTAGTTGAAAAGGTTTTGAGATCCCTGTCGGCTAAATTTGATTCCAAAGGGTCTGCCATAAAAGAGAAGGAAAATCTATAGAAAATCACCATGTCACAGCTTCACGGAATCTTAACAACTTTTGAGATGCAAAAAGAGGGACCATCAGAAGCCACATTCAAAGCATCAAGATACATGTCAGAGGAAGAAGATGAGGTAAATTTACTCAAGAATCTTGAACGGGGAACTGGATGGTTCAAAGGTAAGCTACCTTTCAAATGCTTTTCATGTGGTAGAGTTGGTCACTACGCTGCTAAATGCCCTCATAACAAAGGAAAGATGTCTGAAGAAGGTGATAGAAGCTATTATACCCATGTTAAAAGTAATGACTCATTCAATGGTAGTGAAGACATTATAATTCTCATGGCATATGAAAAGAAGAATGCAGAAACTGAAGAAGTTACCAAATTAAACGAACAATTGGAGACAGTAACTAGGGTAAGGGAGAAATTGTAGGATATAGTAAAAGATCAGAGCATAACAATTCAGAGACTTGAATCAAAGATCCTCTCTCTAAAAGAAGGTCTTGAAAAATCAGAGTAGAACAGAGAAGCTCTCGAAGAACATGAAGTGATCAAATTAAAGCAACAAGTGGAAGAAGGAAGAAAAGCTCAATAAGACCTAAGGAAACAGTATCTGGAAAAGGAAGAACAACATGAGGTTGAGGTAAATATCTTAAAAGGTAAATTAGAAGAAAAGGATAAATTGTTGTGATTTCAAAATAGTACTATGATTTTGGATGACATTCTTGGTAGTCAAAGATCTCCTAGTATCAAAACTAGTCTAGGCTTTTATGAATCTGTTGAAGGTGAATCTAGCTTACAAGGTGAGGCAAGAAACTCTAATGAGAAATCTGAAATGCACAACGAAGAGATGAGAAGAAAACCCCATCAACAGCCAAGGAGAGAAATTCTTCAAAGGAAATCTTTTACTCCTCCACTGAATAATGTTGAATGCCATGTATGTCATAATCTTGGACATGTTACAGCCAGATGTAGAAGTAGAATGGTTCAAGACCATCACAAAAGATCATCACATCCCAGGTATGTCAGAGGATATTGCTTTGCCTGCAATGCATATGGACACAAAGCAATTGATTGCAATAGAAGGAACATGAAATATGTAAGATGTTATACATGCAACAAACTTGGACATAAAGCAAGGGAATGTAGGAGAAAATTCCAAAATTAAAAACAAGAGGACCATACATTGTCACAGAGAGAATTAGAGACAGAAAGATGTGACATTACTCAGTTAGCTGACATAACAGACACAGGGGAAACTGAAAGTGAAGAAATTCAGTATTATATCTTGCATACGCTGATATAATGAAGATAAGTCGCATATATACGCGAGTTACAGGTGCAGAGTCGCGTATATGGAGAACAGAAGAAAGGACAACAGAATAGACCCAGGAAATGGTTCGGTCATGATATGAAATGGTTGGCACAAGCTTAGGGGGAGCATATACTTCAAATAATGCATTGTTGGCATTATGGTTAGAAGTTGTTAATAAAGTTTATGAAGCTAAATGATACATCTTGTTGTTTGATCAAAGGAATGGTATGCAGGTCATATATGATGAATGATAGTTATGGTTTTGAATGAATTGTTGGTCTTAAAACTTGCATTTGCTTAGGGGGAGCATGGATGGATTGATACAACTTGGCATATGCAAAGGGGAGCTCAATCAAAAACTTCAGCATGTACTCAGGGGGAGTATGGACAGCAGAAGGTATACCAAGGAAGAGAATATCTTGGTCCGCCCTTTGCCCTTGATGTCAAAGAGGGAGAGTGACTTGGTGTGGTGGTTGCCATCAAGTCCAAAGGGGGGGAGTGTTGGCATTATGATACAGGTGTTGTCCTTGATGGAAACTCACTCAGAGGTTTGATACAGGTGATGGCAACTTAATCAGATGACAGATCAGAATGCAGCAGGTCAAGAGAGAGGTATACGCAGGTTGACCGTGATGAAAGTGCATATATACGCGGGTTAGCGGAGCAAAAGGCGCATATACGTATACACGCAGGTTCACAGAAGGAAAAGCGCGTACATGGTTTTGGTCCGTGGTATTTGGTCCATGGTATTTTGGTATTGGTCCATGGTATTTGGTTCGAAATGACGACCCCAGGTATTGGGTCCATGGTATTGTTTCTACATGGTTTTGGACCATGGTATTGAGAGAAGCCTAACCTATATAAGGAGAAGATAATTAGGCAAAAGGGAGGCAAGGAATGGATGTCTAACGAAGTGGGAAGATCTAGTATTGCTGGTTATCTGATTGTTCTTGGGTTGGATATAACAGCGAAGGTATAAGTAATTATCTTTAGATCTGTACGCGGGTTGTCTTTGGTGAAAGCACGTATACACGCGGTTTTGATATAGTCAAGTAGCGTATGCATTATGAGATTTGGTGTTTCAGGTTGCTGTTGATTCTAGTGGTTGTTACAGAGTTCTGGGCTCTGGTTTGCGCTCTATGTTTTGATGACAGGGTTTCAGTGATTTAGTATTGGGTGATTTAGAGATTTATGATACAAGTATAAGTTGATGATTGTATTGCAGCAGTGATTGTTTTGTACTTATGGATCCAGTCTGAAAATTGATGAAATGTGGTCCCTGAAGAAAAGAAGGTTACAGCCTTCTGTAGGTCAACACCTACGTACTAGTATATCCACTAGTACAAGAGCTAAGGGGGTTGTAGCTCCCTTCCAGAAGTAGCTGGAAAACGAGAGAGGGTTGTAGCCCTCTGCAGGTTGAAGCCTGCGTGCAGGTAAAGGACTGCACCAGTACATTGCAAAAGAAGTTTCTTATTAAAGGAAGAAAGAGACGAATTGTAGCTGGTGGTTTTCACCCACATTGGGTTTCCACCTTATATCATGGTGTTCATGTGTGCTTCTTATATGTGATGATCTGTACTGTTTTACTACACCTGTTTACTGTTAGTGTGGTTAATAATGTTCTGATGCATTTATTGAAGATAAGCTAATTGAATCATAAGATTACTACATGTACGTTGGTTGCATTTAACACAGTCGTGTATATACGCGGATATACTGAACTGAAGCTGCGTATATAAATCTGAGTATGAAAAATGAAAAGTAACTGATTTGATAATACTGATTCCCCCCCCCCCCCTCTCAGTATTATTTCCAACTGAATGTCTGGCCATTGGGCATCAATTTTATTCAATAGTTCAACCATATAAAATACATATATGTAATTTTTATTTAGTCTAAGTTCAACTACAATGTAATAGTGGTGTTGCGACATGGCTATCTATGCTATATGCTCGATTTGTAGTAGCTTAGTTTTGACTGTTATTACCACTAACCACCCCATTCAAGCTGGTTGCCAATTTCATACATCTTGGGCCTTATATGTATGCCCATCATCTTTCCAAGTGATGTAGGTGGATATTGGTGGCCACCCTCCTATTCCACTTGGACTTCCACCATTGTTTCTTTCAGTTTCCTTAATTGTAGCACAATTTACTATATTTGGCAGTTTTTCGGGTTCTGAACTTCTGGAGCCGTTTTAAGGCCCTAAACGATGTTTTTTAATGGAAAATGGGCAAACCCATCAATTTTGTGAACGAAAGTTGTATTCCTCGGATAGATCTTTCTAACAAGGTATTGTACGTGTCAAATGGAGATCATATGCCAAAGTCACGACCCCGAGAAGTTGATGTACCAATTTACCCCAACTAGGCCCACAGACTTTTGGTGCTTTGTCTCCTAGGGTTGGGATTTTGGATATTTAGGGTTTTCCATTGTTTCTCAATAATAAATAGTTCTTCAAGCCTCATTGTAACATAGTATAGAAGGAATGTAGCCGCCACATCTCTTCTTAGAGATAAGTTATCATCGCCTAAGCTAGTTTATTTCCATTCCGCATGTAAATAATTCTTTGTACTTTGTCATTAATGAATTAAAGTTATGTTTTTGTTGTATCTATGTGCTTTTGTTTTTATCTATATTTCATTTCATTCCTTCATAAATCTAGATCAGTGGTATCAAAGCAAACTGCTCTTTCTTTGTTTTTTTGTGCATGTCCCCGATAAGGTCAAGGTATAAGGAGTTAGGGCTCGAACTGGCTGAACCTTTGCAAGACCGGCCTTGCCGACCCTGACAGCCTCCCATGGCAAAATAAAATAAAGATGATGGAGTAAGAGATCCTTTCAAAATATTACTCGAAGAATCCCTCGAGTGACAAAGGAACGTGATGATGGGCAACTTTGCCTAGATTCTTCGGTGGATGCCCACGGACAATGCATCTTCATCCAGCAATCACTTCGAAGGTGTCGCCCCCTTCAAGATACAACTAAAATTCGATATCCCTATATTTGATGGTTAAATAGATGCATATGTTGTAGATAAATAGTTGAATCTATTGGAAGGTTATTTCTTGGTCCATAGTTTCTTTGATAGGAAGAATATTACTTTTTCACTGCTCAAGGATGCTCCCCATAGCAAGGATTGGTAGGAAACTTACTGTGACAAAAGGGCAAAGGAACCCTCTTTGTTTACATCTACCTCCTCTTGGAACTCTCTATGAGATGTTGTCAAGGAACAATTACCCTATGGGGATTTTGAGCACAAGTACATATTGTGGACCACACTACGACAACAAAGGTACCAAGACGTGCATGAGCTGACTAATGGTTTTCATAGTCTACGCACAAAGTTGGGTATCAAAGACTCTGAGTGACACCTGGTGCTCAAGTACCATGGTTGTCTGCACAAATAAATTCAAGAATAAATGGAGTTCCTGGACATGTCCTCTCTTGGTGCATATTACCAATATGCTAACCAAGATTTTTTAAAAAAATTAAACAAAATAAGTGCGACTTTTGATCTATGAATCAGAAGCATGGCAAGAGTGCCCCCAAATCGCATAGAAAGGATAAGGCCAAGATGGAGCGACCCAAGACAACCCATCAAAGATGCAAGCAAAGAACGATGCCACAAAGATAAAGAAGGCCACAAGAAAGTGGTGTGAGTTCCACAAGTGCCCCACTCACAACACAAATGAGTGTTACACCAAGTAGTCACCAGTGGTTGAGATGAAAGCTTCAGAGTCTGATGCATGTTCTGATTTTGACCCAGAACCTGACAAGGAGAATGAAAAGAGAGACAACATTATTAACATTAAACCCATCACCACTGTTTCCACCACCAAGGTCCAAAATATTGAGCCCGAAGATCTCTAGTAGGGGGAGCATCTCTTCCACTCACATATGTGGTTGAAGGGTTCACCGTTGTAGTTCATTGTCAATAGTGAGAGCTAAAAGAACCTCATTTCAATAGAGTTCACAAAGCATTTAGGCCTACTGACCACACCACACCTACACTCGTACACCATCGGGTGGCTTCATCAAGGATTATATCTATGTGTCATCCAGCGGTGTCGCCTTCCCTACAACATCAAGTCCTTCAGGGATGAGGTACTGTGCGATGTTTCTCCTCTTGCAGTTTGTGATTTATTATTAAGCCAACCATACTTGTGGAAACGTCATGTTGTGTATGGTCTAGGCCTCACATTGTTATTATTACTTTGGGAAATAAGTTATATAGGATATAGTTGATAGTGTTAGACCCACCAACATGTCAAGGGGATCTCCTCGGTAAGAAGTCCCAGTTAGACCTCAGACCGTTTGGTGTAGGAGTCCCAGTAGTGGGTCGTAAGGTAATGCCTTGACTGTGATGTCGTACAGAGGCAAGTAAGATAACTCTATCAGTAGCAAGGGTGTGATTGATGCAGTGAGTCAAGGAATGAGTATGAGAGGTTCCAACACTTCAAAGGGGGGGGAAGGTGTTCCAAGTTGAAAGGGATCAGTCCCAACTCGGTTAGGAACACACAACACAAAGGACATGCACAGCTTCCGGCAAAGCAGTCAACAAAGATGAAGTAGTCCCAACATACAAGGTAAGATAACACGAATAACACTCACGAATCAGTCTGAGACGAGTGTGATGGTTGATATAACAAGGTTCAGAGAAAGGTCTCTCTGGTGTCCGGCAGAGTAGTCGACACGGACGATGATAGCACTAACAACATATGCAACACATTAACAACAAGATTCATATAATTGCATGTGAATAAGTTCATAGACAAGTACATAAGTTAAACAACATGTATCATTAAGGCAACCGGAGCAGTCCAACTACAATAACAACATATGCATGAAAATCTACTAGCTTTTATTATATAAAGAAGTGTAAGTCACAATCATACAATACACCATGTAAACCTGCTAGCCCTATTAGTAGAATGCTACAACCACATCCACCTGCTCCTCCAAAGAGATGTACTAGCTCCATGCAGTGGAGAAGCCAAGGCACGTTACAATATTGTCCAATCCTTCTTCAAGATAGTCTTAGTAGAAGCTTGGCTAACCAAAATCCCTTACAATGAGTTATGAGGGACTATTTATAGAAAAGGGTGGGGTGACCCTTGACATTCCCCTTTGTGACAGTTCAACTACCCTCACGACTCTTCACCTACTCTATGAGTGTTATATCCAACTGTTGACACTTGACTTACACTTGACATGACTCAACATTACAATGCACATGTACTCATGTGAAACAACATGGTTTGAGCAAGCCTTGCAAGACCAGTGACACTTGGTCTACTATGGTGTGACCAACTCTTTTACATGCTTGTGATGGTAAAGCTCGTGAGTTGATGCCAAGCTTGGTCGTCTATGATGGCGTGCATGTACCTCATGGTGACATCTTACTGAAGTGAACTCTCGCCTCCATGTTGCAACCGTTGCATTGGTTCAGCTCCTTCACCCAACTCGTCTACTAACATGTGCATGGTCTTCTTGGGTACGGTTGAACCAGAAACACACTGATGCATAGTGTCTGTGCTAGTCTTCAAGTGTGTGAAGGTGGTCATGTGCATCAACTTGCTGAAGTGCATGTTCAGCCCTAGTTGGACTTGATTCTTTTCTTCGCCTTGGTGAGTGTGTTGAATGAGTTGGATTGCATGTTTACGCTCAATGACATGCATGCTACAGGATTCTTTGCATGTGATCAAAAACACTTCCCACCATGTTTTCTCTATGTCAGCTGCTGGGAGGGATCCTTAACTTGCATTGGCTCAATTTCATCTGTGAGTGCATGTTGCACCCACTGTTGTTTCATGCGGAAGCTCATGCAACTTCATGTTCTTCCAGAGTTGCTACTTTAGCACATGCAACTCCTTCTTTGTTCCATCTTATTCCTTCACCCGATCTTCATGTCGCGCCATCACTTCATAGCTTGAGTCTCCAAAGTTTCTTTCATTATCAATGGATCTGCTTGATCTTGCAACTTTGCTTTGCCTCTAGGTTGTCAGCAACCTTCCTCTTGCATTTGCTACGTTTGCTACATTTGGTATGCTGCCTTCAGTTGTTGTTCATGATGTTGCTCATTGTGATGCTGATGCTTGATGTCCTTGTCCATGAACAACTTGATGTCTTCGTGAGTAGGTAAGCCCATGGACACTTGATAGGTCGCATCCCCAAGCGTGCTCTGAATAGTGTCTTCTTCTCTGCTCTCTTGGAAACCATTGTACCTATACTCATGAGAGGCACATGAACACCTGTGATACCTGGAGACATGGAAACACTCATATCAGGCAATTTCTTAGTCGAAAACCAAAATGAACATGAGAACTAACTTGCAACATACCTTGGTGAATGATCATGAAGGTTGCGCAATTTCAGCCGGGAGGTCGGGAGACTGACTGCCAAGACTGCACAAGGCATACTCTGGGCTACTGGGATACTTACCAACTACTGGAACTGTTCAATGCATAGTTCATCCAGGCAGTTGGTTGTTGGGATTGCAGAATGAGAAATCCTAGCTGGGAAGGGCTGCTGGCCCAAGGGCAGATTTGCGCAAATTTTTGGGCCAAGAAGCCACTGAACTCTAGAAATGCGCAATTCAGTACAGCAGGCCAGTGATAGGCTAGAATGCGTAAATATGGAGAGGAAGGTGAGCCTTCCTTCTCTAGATTGCGCAATGCAGCCTTGGTGAAGGCAGAGCCCAGGCCAAGGTTAGCCCGCCTCGCTCACAGGCAACTAAAAGCAAGTAAGTCAATGAATGCATGGCGACACTAAGTGATAGCAGAAGTTATTAATAGTGCATTAAAAACATGAACGAAAGATTCAGCAAACAGATCAACATGCATGTGGGTGAGGCAATTCACCGGTTTGGCGAACATCCGTGAAAAACAGTCTCATGCATGCGACAGCAGTGAGATAGCAACAAAAATTGAAATAGAGCTAGGACAAGCTAGAATATATGTAAATGGCAACAAGCATTCAAAGAAATCAAGCAAACAACACTCACACAAGAGAATACATAAAAAACCGATAGAAATGTTGAAAAAGACAAGATGAGGCCACTTACCTGTGAATAGTTGAGCCAGATGTGTCGAAGATTCCTAGATGTGTTGTGGGATGTTAGAGCTCCAAGATCGATGTGAATGAATGAGCTATGATGCATCGAATCAATAAGTTTGGTCTCAAGACGCGCATGCCACAAATCTAGGAAAAAACGACACTTGGAGGGAAACTTCTAAGACAACTTTGCATGTAACCCCCGGCTGCCAAAAATAGTTCCCTGAACCATAGGATTCCTTTTGCATGTTGACTCTTGCTTTTTTGGGAAGATCAAGTCATGCATGCATGCAAGTCAAGTTTCCTTGGTCCTCAGTGGAACTGGTCAACCAGACTGTCCATGCATGCTAGTTCTCAACTGCTTAGGAAAAATGCACATTCCTAACTGTAAGCTGGGCTTACCGCCCAAGGGGATTCCGCAATTTCTGGGCCCAACATCTAACTGCTGCATAGATTTGTGCAAATCCTTGGCTGAACTACCTATTAATGGGAAAAATTGTGCAATTCCTACTAGGAGGGTTGGCTGGCAAGATTGCGCAATCTCGGAGCCCAACAGGTTGTCAGAGGGAATTGTGCAATTCCTGGAGAGAAAGGCTAGTTTCCCTCCGGAAATGTGAAAATTTCACTAGGAAGTTTCTCATCCTATAGCTAGACCTTGTCTGGGTTAGCAGCGCGTGAAGGGAAAGATCAAACTGTGATCGAGAGGCTACCTATGAGCAAGAAAGACACTGACTTGATGAAGCAAGGCAAGCTGCTGTGAAGGTTGGTAGGAAGGCTCCAAAACAAGCTAAGGAAAAATTTTGGAGGGTGGTTGTATCCGCTACAACACTTGGAGACACACTGGTAGAACTCCAACTCTCTAAATAGACCTTGTTCATGAAAAGCAAGTCTAACACCTCCAGAAGTATTGTTCAACTCTCAGCTTGTCTTGGTTTAACACTAGCTTGATTGTAATATGTAGCATCTACCAAGCCCTTGGTCGATTGACACACATTCCAAGCCAAGGCAACACATTTGTTTTGATTGGGGTTGAGGGGTATATAGGTGCACAAGCAATATAGTCGCTAAAGTCTTATTTCATCTCTGGTGTTGCTCCACTGCCAGCAGGCCTGGGCAGTACCCTAGTGGAGTCACATAGGAACCCAAGCATGGCTCTGCTACCAGTGAGCCTAGTTAATACCCCGAAAGAGTTACTTTCATCACCTCCCTCTGCAAGAAGCCTTTCTCTTCTTTCGCCTTATTCATTTTGAATTTTGACTGTTCATTTTTTCATTTTTTTCATTTTTTTTGTGCATAGCACCTATTCATTTAAGAGGCGGAAGAGGAATCCCAACTTATTGAGAGCAGAGGAGGTTGTTCCAGTAGAGAAGTAGTTTATTATATCTCTGATGTGCCTGTTAAGGTTTTCCCCCTCACCTTACTCTACTTGACTGAGCTAACAAGGGTTAACCCAAAAACAATCGACTAGAGAAGGTGACACTAGTTAGTGCTCAAGCGTTGTGTTTATACCAAGGTTCACTTCAAACAGTACGTATTTTCCTTCGATGTATCATGGACTAAGAGTAACAAGTTCATCATATAAAGGAAAGATGATAGATAACCAAGTAGCGATAGTTGTACAAGCCCTCTTATACTTTACCCCGCTTGTTTCATGAGTCACACATGGTTTCATGCAAACTAACCTACGAACGAATGAAACAAACAACAAATAAAAGCAAGAGCAAAAGTACAAGTGAAAGTAGAACAAGTAAGCAAACAAACAAGCACACAAACAAGCAAGCAAAGCATGTAAGCAAACAAGAATGTAAGTAAACGACTGAAAGCAAACACTACTCCTACTCATATACTAACAGTGCATGGGCCTGATCACATGAAGTGATACTTCCAATGTAGCCACTAGTGCATTGGTAGACCCATGTGGGTGAAAGCTTGGTCCACGAGTAACCTAGTTGTGTGGACTAGAATACAAGAAAGATATGACAGTGAAGACAGCCACACTTCATGTTTCAAAGTGCCCACGGGACATAAGTGAGTGCATGTGCATGACAGACAGTCTGTGGACTTATCATGGTGTTGTGTGATGCTACATGCAACTTTGAAGTAAAAGCACACTCTTGACTAAGACATGCAAGCAAATAAAAGAAACAATTATAACTTGAATCGTGCACGATTGCTTGCAATGTAAGACTCCTCCAATGCATGAGCAATGGGATAGTGCAGTTTGAGTGGAGGAAGTGTGATCTATGTGTGAGATGGATCTTCAATGCATATAGACGAGTGATAAGGAACCTTGGGTGATTAAATAGTTTCATGATCAGAAGTGATATTGATCCCAAGAGAGTGAGGACTTGACCTAACCATCAGCTCAGGCTGAAGTGCCTCGATAGTCTTGGATGTCTCAACTTCATCATCAGGTAGATCATCATAAACTAGTGGCTTCGAAAGATCAACTGTGATAGATTCATGATCGTGATAAAAATGGAATAAAATGGATCACAACTGCCATGATCATAAAAATAAATGAATTCTTCGACATCCTCATGATCAGATGAATCAATCAGAGGGGTAGATGAAAAGTGAATGAACTCATCCTCTATGTATCCAAAAAAGATAGATGAAGGATCAAGCGGATCGCAAATGAATAACTTATCCCCTCCGTTGTCGAATGATAGACTAGCATCCAATGAGTCCTCCGAGTGATCAATAATGGGTGCATCTATAGATGAATAGACACATACAAAATCATGGATGGTAGGTTCACTAAAGAAGCTAGGAAGGAACAGAGGGGGCTCAGATGGAAGGGAGTCATCCTTCGTCGAGTGTTGATGTTCAATCTCCCACTCATACTCTTGATGAATGACAGCGCATGTTGATTGTGCAACACCAACTATGTCAGTGGGTTGTTCCTAATTCACTACAAGTGAAGAGTCTGAAATGGACGAAAACAAGACATTGTCATCCGGAGGAACACATGGGTCGAAGACAGAGGTCTAAGAAAAGAATGCATATGGAAATCCTGAGGACTCTGTTATGTAAAAAATTAGTTAATTCTAGGTTTATTGTTTAATTTTAGGTTTAGTTAGACGAAAGGGCATGATCATAAGATCATGCCCTTTCCCAAAGGGTGCCCATGGTGGTATATAAGCCAGGCAATCCATTGTAAACGATCATCATCTGTAATTCATTTATTAATAAAAGTATTTTTATATATTTTTCTGTTTATTCGGAAGTTTTATGCTTCATCTGGTATTGGAGCCACGTTTCGTTGATCACCAGGGCTTTGCCTAACAACCTATCATCAACCTTGTTGTTTTCATAATTGAAGCGTTTCACTATATATTGGGAGACTCTCCATTTTTTTAGGTCCTTGGCCATTTGTGCTACTAATTAAAAAAAATAATAATAATAAAGAATAAAGAAGAAGGGTATATAAAAAAAAAAGAGGAAAGGAAATAATATATTCTGAACAAACAAAAAAAAGAGTGAAGGAAAATAATAATTTCTGAACAAACAAAAAAAAATTATATATTATATATATATATATTAGATTAATATATATAAGTTTTACATTATTGATAATAAAGATAAGCGGGAATCTTTTCAAGTATATTTAAGAATTTTTATGTGGAGAAGTTCTTACGTGAAAGGTGAAAGGTAAATATTACCTTTACAGGAGGTTTTAATAAAAACAACCCATGGTATTTTAAAAAGTAAAAGATATTTTGATAGCATTGGAGAAAAAAGGTGTGATCTAAATAATTTTAATTGTTCAAATCTAAAGATTGTGACTGTACCAAGAGTCACATCTCATACAAATTTTCCGAGAAAAAAAATATTATCATAATTATAAAAAGGGATACTATATAAACCTTATATAGTTACATATAAAAGGAAAAGCGGGTCTAAAAAAAATTATATATAAAGTTTATATTATTAATTTTTAATATACTAAATTAAAATATTATTTATTAATTATAATTCAAAAATTATATGTATATAAAAAATTTTATAAAAGTGGAGCGATTATTTTAAAAAAAAAGGCGCATAAACGATAAGTTTTGAAGGAGTAATAAAGCTTTAAAGGTATTTAAAAAAAGAAAAAGAAGAAGTAAATTAAAAAAAAAAAAAAAACCCTTTCGCTGGCAAATAAATACATGCCCCCGCAAACGCGCTCAATGTCGACAATGACAATGGTGGATTTCCAAAAAAAAATTGGTTGACGCAGAGCATAAGATAAATAACAACCACGATGAGGTCAATAAAAAACTTGAGGAGCAAGCAAACAAAATCAAAAATCTTCAAGATACGACAAATCTAATAGAGATAAAAATGGAAAGTCAACACGTCCAAACAGAAGTAAGCATCAAAGAGGTCTTAACAATGCTGAAACTTCTGTTAAAAAGTCAACTTGTACACCCGAAGAGCTACTAAAAGAGAGTGAAGAGAATCAAGAACACCTCTCATCAGATTCAACAAAGTCAACAGATTCTCATGAAAAGGTTGAATCCCCAAAAAAATCAGCGACACCCCACCAAGAAGCAAGTAACACAACCTTTACAAACAAGAAACTTTGGGATACCCTCACTAATCAACACCCCTTTTTTGCTCAACCATTAGCCACATACCAAAGGAGGGCAAAGGTCGAGATGCCTAAATTCGATGAAAACGAAAAAAAACAATGTTGCATGGATAAATAAAGCAGAAGAATACTTTGAGATATATGACATCACTGACGATGACGAAAAACTCAGACATGCATCTATGAAAATGGAAGGAGAAGCATACAACTGGTATATGTGGTGGAAAAAAAAACAACACACGTCATTAGCTGGAGAAAATTTAAAGATGCTTTTTTTAAAAGATTCCAAGGTGTAAAAGAAGAAGAGTTCTTTTCAAAACTCATCAAATTGCGACAAAAAGGAAGTGTGGATGAATACACTCAAGAATGGGAGACCTTAGTAACTAGAGTACCTAGGTTATCAGAATCTCGTTTAATTCAGTCATACATCTCGGGACTTAAAACCCATTTACAAGTAGAACTTGAGATGCATGACATTTCATCAATAGAAGTAGCAAGACGAAAGGCAAAAACAACCGAAAAGAAATTCGAACAAATATTTTGGTCAAAAGCCGAAAAAACATATTCAAGACGAAGAACACCTCAGTATGCGGACGCAAAAAATACAAGATATGTTCCACCACATCGTCGTGAAGATGAAATATCTAATGCGGAAGCACAAAGGATAAAGGAGGGTAAATGCAAGCGCTGTGGTGATAAGTGAGACCCCGAACATAGGTGTGCAAAAGGGAAGGAACCAAAGAACCTATATAATTGTGAAGCAACCAATGATTCAAACAGTGAAGAGTCTGATATTGAAGAAACAAAAGATGCCCCAGAATTCTCACCAGAACTAGATGACGAAAGTATACCGCAAGTGTCATTATCAGCCATGACAGGTATATCACAACCTCAACCTTAAAGTTAAAAGGACACATAAAGAAGAACAACGTAGTGGTTCTCATCGACTCTGGAAGCGCACACAATTTTTTAGATGCAACTGTGGCCAAGAAACTCAATATCTTTTCATTTCCATTACCCAACATGAAAGTGATTATAGCTAATGGTAAGAAGATTGAAAAGGTGGGGAAATGCCATAAGGTCAATTTGCAGATTCAAGACTTCAAAATAGAGTCTCCATTCTTCACGGTACCATTAGGAGGAGTAGATGTAGTCTTAGGCATCCAATGGCTATGAACTTTAGGTACTTATGCCGCCAACCATCAAGTACAATTTATAAAATTCAAATGGGGAGGTCAGAAGTACAAACTACATGGATTCCAAGCACCAAAAAATCATGTTGTGTCATCATCTCAGATGATGAAGCTGAGTCGAAGAAGAGCACCTACTTATGCAGTACAATGTCATCAATTAGAAATGTTATCTGCAAATATGACCAAAGAAGAGTCACCAGAGATGCAAGATCTAATTCAGAAGCATGAAAAAGTATTTCAAGACCAACCTATGAAAAAGCCATACTGATATCCACATCACCAAAAATCGAAAATTGAGAGATTAATTCAAGATCTTTTACAGTGTGTGACTTTGATCATTTTGGAATATATAATCAAGTGGAGAGACTTACCGAAGAAGACGCTTCTTGGGAGAATGAAGCATTTTTTCAACAACATCTGTCGTTGCATATGCTTTGAGAACAAAGCATTCTTTCGAGAGGAAGGCAATGTTATGTAAAAAATTAGTTAATTCTAGGTTTATTGTTTAATTTTAGGTTTAGTTAGGCGAAAGGGCACGATTATAAGATCATGCCCTTTCCCAAAGGATGCCCATGGTGGTATATAAGCCAAGCAACCCATTGTAAACGATCATCATCTGTAATTCATTTATTAATAAAAGTATTTTTATATATATTTCTGTTTATCGAGAAGTTTTATGCTTCAGACTCACAACCAACTCTGTGTGAAAATTAATTGGATTTATGTTGGGAGGGTGTGAAGAATGAACACATGTGTGAACATGATCCTCAGCATCACTGGGCGATGGTGGAACTATTGAATGAAAGGGAGGCGAACAGTCCGTTGAGATAGTGCCTACTCCTACATGGGATTGTGCAATTTCATCAACAAAGAAGGTTGAGCGAGGCTTGACATCAAGATTCCTCTTGGGATAGGAAAATTTCTTAAGAAATTATTCAAACCCATCCCAGAGATAAGAGAACTTCATCTGGATCTTCAAAGCTTAAATTTGTAAGTTTGATCCGAATGGAAAATGGCCCCTTGTATTGGTTATCTATGGTATTGATCCATGATTTTAGGAACAAGCTTGCCACGGAAGTGTGGAGGCGCCACAGAAGGCGCAGTGCGGAGACGCCACAGAGGCGCCACAGAAGGCGCAGTGCGGAGGCGCCACAGAAGGCGCAGTGCGGAGACGCCACAGAGGCGCCACAGAAGGCACAGTGCGGAGGCGCCACAGAAGGCGCAGTGCAGAGACGCCACAAAGGCGGCACAAAAGGCGCAGTGCGGAGGCGCCACAGAAGACGCAGTGAGGAGACGCCACAGAGGCGCCACAGAAGGTGCAGTGCGGAGGCGCCACAGAGGTTATCCAAATGGGAAATGGCATCAACCCATGGTACTCATCCACCCATATTATTCATTGACCCATGGAATTTACCCATGGTATTGTAAATGGCATCCGCCCGTGGTATTGTAAAATCCACCCATGGTATTCATTCACCCATGGAATTGACCCATGGTATTGTAACTAGAAAAATACTATAAGTTACAAGTCACATTTTGTAAAAGGACAGATTGTCTGCCACAATGTAGCCTTTACAATTCAGAGGCATGTAGCTGCCACATCTCTTCTCAGAGATAAGCTACCATTGCCTTAGCCGGTTTATTTCCACTTGGGTTTTAATAAAAATGTTTCGTTGTGGTTTTGTTTATTGGGAATTCTCATATTTTTCTTCTGGTAATTTCAAATTTTCAGATCTTGGGGTCTTTCCCCCAAGATCCATTGCAAGTTTTCAGATCTTGGGGGTTTCTCCTCCCAAGATCCATTTCAATCTTTTAGATCTTGGGGGCCTCCTCCCAAGATCCGAATCAGTGGTATCGGAGCAGGTTATGATTCCATGGGAACGAGGGTTTGAGGCATGTTTCAGTTTCAAATTTTGCAGCAATATTCAACAAACTTCAAGCATGTGCTACAACCTCCACAGAGCACTTTCTTGGGTCAAGCAGGAAGAATTTTTCTTTTTTTTTCATTTTTTTGCAGGATTTTTTTTTTGGGCGGCGACTTTGCAGATCAGATCTGAAACATTTGGTACAAAATTTACAAAATAAAATACCATATCTAGATTTCTCTCGAAAAATCACCCAATTTAAAAAAAAAAATGGGTCAAATCGGAGTCCGGATGTGGGAGATATCGCTGATTTAAAATCAGCTATTTTATCAGAATTTTTGTGACGTCGGAACTGTTGCAGCACAAATCTGAGATCTCAGAGTGCCCAGATAAGGATTTCCATCACATGGGAAGATGCAAAATGGTCCTTTTGCTTCTAAAAACAGGTTATAATAAATATTCTGAGTTATATTGGCCGAGTTATGTCCATTTTAATTATGGAGCAGCATTCGGAGTGGGTTTCCATTGGAGACGTGCCCTCCCACCCCACTTTAGTAGGCACCTACTTCACAT
>APFE030436409.1:351871-416068 GCA_000404065.3 Pinus taeda | reverse complement strand
ATATGCCTCACCCTCTTGGGTGTCACCCATCTCTTCATCTCCTCCATTCAGTGGGGATGAGACATGTATAAGAGGCATCATCTTGCATAGTGAGTCCTAGTAGAGATCCACAAACCTAGCATCTGCGCTGATATCTCGAGTCCTCGCAGGGCAGATTTCCTGCCTCCTCAACCAAAAATCTGGTCAATCTATCACAATAGTCTATCCAAAATAACAAACCAGCCATATGTCCCCAAACACTCATAGCCCCCTAAGGATGTGCCTTATCCTCCTGGGCCTCACCCATATCCTCATCTCCTCCATCTAGTAAGGGAGGATTCATGTCCCCATCGAATGTGTTGATGTCTAAAAAATATATAGTACACAAAAATAATTAGAAAATTTCATTAAACGATTTGATAAAACAAGTTAAAGAATGTACAAGAATAAATTTTATTCTAATTAATTAAAACAATAAAGTGAAACTAGATTAATTTAAAGAAAACACTAATATTACCTTTATCATCTAGAGGATCATCCACTGTGAAGAGGATGTTGGGACACTGTCTCCAATCAATCCCCACATATGGAAATGCCAACGAGACAAACATGGGGTTATTCTCACTGGCCAGTAGCACTAGTGCTTGGGAAGATACTCTGACAAGCCCCTCTTTGTCACTATATTGCCCCCACATTTGCATCCATACCTTAGTGGTCAGCCTAGGAGGGTGATAGTCAAATGTAGGCCTCGTCTCTGGAAATCTATCAAAAAATAGACAAAGTCTTTGAAGTAAAAGTGAAGGTTTCCCTCCCATGTATCAATGCATGACATCTATCTAAATCCATACAAAATTGTCTAAAAAATGGTAGATTATCTGATACACCATGGTGCCTAAATCAAATAATCGACATAATACAAAAGACAGAAACTAATGCACTTCCCATTACTACTAAAGTGTGTAGTGGTGGTTACTAATAATGAGAGGCAACTAATTTCCTATGAAACAAAAGAAGAAATATGTAGTTGTAAACCATGCACCTCAAAATCTGATGGATGGACTACAGGGGACTTGACATATCTCTGAGTGTAGGCAGGCTGACTCGTAGCCGCAATCTCATAGGGGACATCAAGGAACTGGGGAAAATCCTCCTCTCTCTTGTATAAGCCAGTGAAAAAGTATATGTCCTCCTCAAATGGAATATACCATGCCCTAGGACTGACATGGAAACCCTGCTCCTAGGCACTCCATCAACAGATCAAATCCCTCTCCCTCTCTCTCGCCTCTGATGTTCAAACCATATTGTATTTCTCATCCATTTTCTCTAGTTTCTGTTACTGCTCCCTCTGCTGGCGTCTCTGCTACATGATTGGCATATAAAATACATCAACCTCATACATAAAATACATTTTTTTTATTAAATGAAAAAAGTATTTATAAGTATGGAAACATAACTTTCAATTAAAAAAACAAAAACTGCATCAATGAACCCAAAACATAGTAAGGCACCAGCTCCTATGCACTTTCAAACACAACTGCATCGACATCAGTGCCCACATACATATGATGCATTGTTGTTGGTTGAAAAAATTAAATTTCTGTTGTGGTGTGTCACACTTATGCACTGTACATACGTATAACCTTTCTGCATCGGTACAAAATGTTCAGGTTATCGAATGCACCGAGATATAGCTATATTTTTAAATATTATTTTTGTTGCGCGTTTAGGAAATACAAATGCACCAGGCATAACCTAAAAATTGTACGCACCGACATACAATTTATATCTTTCCCGATGCATTTTCATTTATGAAACACACCGCAACAATAGTGGTGCATTATGTTCATGAACCAAATTGTGGTGCACCTTGTAAATCTATAGGGTGCACCTTATTGGTGTGAGTCGAACATATCGAGTACACCGCACAGGGAATTTTTTCTAAACATTGGAAATTTTAAGCTAATTTGCAATTCTAATCCGTTAAAAAATTAAATTGGAGAGAAATGTTGAGATTGCAACAAGATGATGGATCTTAGTGAAAAGAATTGCCTTCACTAAGTGGGCCCGCAGGCAAATTATGGCGCAAAGTCTATTTTTGGACTATGTCTATTTTTAGACATATGGATCATGTCTATGAGTTACAGGATGTTGTTTATGGATGATTGGTCAAGTTGGTAAAAATAGATAGACTTCTATTTTTATACAACAGCGGTGACACTATCAAGTCTAATTATAGAGCAGTCAAATATTATTAGCTTATAATAATATTTAGACTATAAACTTTATCTTGTTCTCTTGGAGCACTTCAGTTTGAGCTACAGATGTGGCACATGCAGCTGTCAGAAGGAAATACGTTTTCTTTGTGGGTCAGTTGAGTTGTTGCATGCATGACTTCAGTTAGAACTCAATCAGTTGAGTTTGGTGGAGTTGATTGTGGAGTTGATGGAGTTGTGTTCAGTTTGACTTGGTTAAACTAGTTGTAATTAGTCTAACTGCAAATAGACTAATGATGAGTTGTTAAACTAATTATTAACTCATAATGCAACTAAAGAATACATCAGTTAACTCAGTTGCATGTCAGTGCATGTTCAGTTCAGCAAGGACAAGTGTTAGAGGATCAGATTGCTATCAGTTGTGACTATAGTTGTGCATGAGGATTTGCACAATCAATGGGATTGAGTTATGCCAATGAGAATTGGCCAATACCAAGTGATTATAGCCTCTGATCATGTGATTCCCAGTGTGAGTGATTCTTTTGAGGTAAATACGAGTTTGGTTCAACCATTCTCATTCATTCTCTTGCAGGATTGCACAGTGGAGGCAGGCAAGCAGCGGGGGAGATTTGGAGATCATATCTGAGTTGTATTGTGTGTAACAGGTGGAGATAGTATTGAGTACTTGTGAGAAGTATTGACTATTGTAATGTTACATGTTCTCAATCATTAATATATAGATAGTGTGGGGTTTTCAGCTATAAGCTTTTCCCCAATTACATACTGTGTTAATGTGTGCATACTCTTGATGTTTATTGTTATCGATGTTGCTATATTGATGATCAACGTAGAGGAGCTTATGTATTGTGTATGTATTCCGAAATAGTACATGATCAGGATAATCTCCATTGAATATTGTTTATTATTCAAAATTTCTACATGGTATCAGAGCTAGTTGATTTGTAGAAGAAGTTCTAAATGGTATCGGAGTTGTTGATCATCAGATCTACTATTCAGGAAGTGTTTACATCTTATTTCTTCAGGCAAAGTCTATAATTGGGCCACGTAGCCTCTGGATTCATCCTTCCTTTGGAAGGTGAGATATCTGTTGAATGCCCATACAGTCGATCTCTATACAAGAAATACCTTGTTCTCATGAATTCTAGATCGGAAGCGGTTGAGTTGGAGCTAGTGGAATTCTTTGCAGCAGTGTTTTCTTGGTGTCAAAACTAAGATGTCTTTCACAGGATTGCGATTGGAGTATGCCCTTGAGGGCAGTATGAACTATATTGCATGGAAGGACAGGATGGAGGCAATATTGGATGATAACGGGTTGAAGGAGTTCATAGAGACGGATGTCCCAAAGCCTACGGATGCTACTCAAGCTGAGGCTTGGCAAAAGAAGACTGCAAAATGTAGAAGGATTTTGTTGGAGGGCGTGAAGGATCACATTGTGTCCAACTTCCATGGAAAGGCTACTCCATATTTGATGTGGAAATCATTAACTGAATTATTCCAAAGCAAGAGCGATCAGAGGAAGCTGGCACTCAAAGATAAACTCAGAAACATCAAATGCGAGAAGGGTGAAAGTATGCCCAAGTATCTCACGAATTTCACTCAGTGTCGAGATGAGTTGGGAAGTGTGGGGGTTACTGTCGATGATGAGGAATTGGTTAGCTTGCCTCTCCTTGGTCTTCCGAAGAGTTCGCATTCCTATCAGGACTCTGTCAATGGTCGGGAGAAGTTGCCAGGATGGGAAAGACTATGGTCAGATCTTGTGCAGGAGGAGATCAGGCAGAGTACCAGGGACGAATCTTCGTCAAAGGGAGCTGATGAAGAGAATTGTGCTTTGGCTGCCAAAGCAAAGAAAGGGAAGAGCAAGAAAACTTCTCAGTCTGGTGCGAAAGGCAAGAAGCAGGATATGTCCAAGGTGAAGTGTTTTCACTGTCACCAGCACGGACACTATGCCACAAATTGTCCGCAGAAGAAGAAGAACAAGCAAGCTGTTGGATCTGCAGGGGGAGAGGCCTTAGCTTCTCAGTTTGAACTTGATTTTTCATTGATCGCATGCTTGGTTTCAAGTGTGATGGGATCAGTGTGGTTCTTGGACAGTGGTGCGTCTTTTCACATGACGGGAGATAGAGATTTGTTCTCTGATCTGGAGGACAAAGATCTTGGAGTGCATATCAAGATGGGCGATGATGGTAGATACAGTGCGACCGGTATCGGTACCATTTCCTTTGAGAGGGAGTCTGGTAAACCCTTTGTATTGAAGGAAGTCATGAATGTTCCAGGATTGAAGAAGAATCTCATCTCAGTGGCGATGTTAGAAGACAAGGGGTATGATGTTGTTTTCAGCGAGGGAAAGGCCTTCCTGCGCAGCAAGACAACTGGTAAGACCCGAAAGATAGGGGTTCGAGTGAGGAACCTTTATCAGTTGCATGTAGATGGATGCACAGCAATGGCAGGCAAGGCAGAAGGATTGGTGAGCTGGGATGATGCGAGTTGTGGCACAGGAGATTGGGTCACCTTCACCATGGAGCCTTGAAGATACTGCAGCAGATCACTACAGGGCTTCCTAAAGGCACACTTGCGCAGTCAGATCAGTGCAAGGGGTGTACCTTGGGGAAGTTTGTGAAAGCCACCTTTCACGAGAAGGATAGTCGCGCCACGACGATCCTTGAGAGAATTCACACAGACGTGTGTGGACCTTTCTCAGTTGCTTCGACAGCAAAACACAGCTATTATGTGATTTTTGTTGATGATTTCTCTCGTAAGTGTTGGATCTTCTTCATGCAGAAGAAGAGCGAGACATATTCAAAGTTCTGTGAATTCAAAGCACTGGTCGAGGAGTCGGGGAAGAAGGTGAAGACTCTTAGGAGCGATAATGGTGGTGAATACATCTCGGACAAGTTCAAGGATTTCTGCAAGGCAGAAGGGATTCGTAGAGAGCTCATAGCTCCCCATAACCCACAGCAGAACGGGGTAGCTGAGCGGAAGAACAGAACGATTTTGGGTGCTGCACGGGCAATGTTGCATGATCAGGGCCTACCCCTTCACTTGTGGGTGGAAGCATGCAATACAGCAGTTTATGTGCAGAACCGTTGTCCTCATAGGATACTTGGCATGAGTACACCTGAGGAGATTTATTCTGGTAAGAAGCCTGATCTTTCTCATTTGAGGATTTTTGGTGCTAACGTTTACATGCATGTGACGAAGGATGCCAGAAAGAAGTTGGAGCCGACTGCAGAGGTTGGGATATTTGTGGGGTACACTGATACGCCCCACAACTATCGTGTGTATTTGCCAGAAAGTGGTAAAACTGTGGTGCGACGGGATATAAAATTTCAGGAGGAGAAAGCCATGAAGTGTTCGCTTGAGAGGGAGCTACACTTGCATGCAGATGAGGAGCTATTAGTTCCTAAGGATGAGCTTTAGGACATGGATCAGCCACAGGACGAGGTTCATGGAGTGGAAGAGACCACTTATGCAGCGCCAACCATCAGAGGGCGAAAGCGCTTGACAGAAGCTGAGCGACTGGCTCAAGATGCAGAGAAAGTTGTAGGACCACCTACAGCCCAACGCAGGCAGAGACAGTCACCTGGTCGGTACACTGGATACATGGCTCTTATGAGCAAGTGTGTTGTGACTGAGCCATCCTCTTTCGAGGAAGCTGTGGAGGATCCCGCATGGGTAGACGCCATGGTGGAAGAGTATGATTCTATTGTCAGAAACAGTGCATGGGAGATTGTTCCTAGATCGGAAGGGAAATCAGTGGTGGGTTCGAGATGGATCTACAAAGTTAAGCAGGCAGCTGACGGGAGTGTGGAGAAGTACAAGGCAAGATTTGTTGCTCGAGGCTTTTCATAGATTGATGGGATCGATTATGAGGAGACCTTTGCACCTGTCGCAAGGTATTCTTCCATACAGACGATTCTTGCTCTCTCAGCGCAGATGGATGGCACATTCATCAGATGGATGTGAAGACTGCGTTCCTCAACGGAGTCATTGAGGAGGAGGTGTACATTGAGCAACCCGAAGGCTTTGAAGTCTTCAGCAGCGAGTCGCATGTGTGCAGGCTCAAGAGAGCGCTGTATGGGGTGAAGCAAGCACCACGTGCTTGGTACACATGAATAGACAGCTATTTCACAGGACATTCTCCAAGAGCGAGGCGGATCCTAACCTATACCAGATTGTGGTGGAGGGTAATTTGCTTATCATTGTACTGTATGTAGATGATTTGATTCTAACGGGTGATGAGCTGTTGATACTTTCATGCAAGGACGATCTTGCTAAGGAGTTTGAGATGAAGGACTTGGGCCTCCTTCATTATTTCCTAGGATTGGAAATATGGCAGCGCAATGGTGGACCGTTTGTTTCTCAGGGTAAGTATGCTCGGTAGATATTGGAGAAGTTCAACATGTATGGCTACAAGCCTGTTGATACTCCTCTTCCTGGAGGTTGGAGGAAGGAGGATGCCACTTCGGGAGAAGAAGTGGATGCCACTATTTATCAACAGTTGGTGGGGTCGCTAATGTATTTGGTCAATACACGACCTGATATATGTTATGCAGTTAACCAGTTTTCACAAGATATGGTTAAGCCTACCAAGCTCTTCTAGAAGGCGGGCAAGCATGTATTGCATTATTTGAGAGGCACATCGGGATATGATTGTGGTACAGACAGGAGGATGAGGTGAAGCTAAGTGGCTTCACGGATGCAGATTGGGCAGGAAGCCCAATGGACAAAAAGAGCACATCAGGAGGGGTCTTCAATATTGGATCGATAGCAGTTTCTTGGTACAGCAGGAAGCAGAGATCCATGTCACTCAGTTCAGCAGAGGCCGAGTATATGGCAGCAAGTTTGGCTGCATGCGAGGCTATATGGATGAGGAAGATTCTGGTTGGTTTATTCGGTTCTCATTTAGAGCCTACTGTGATTTACTGTGATGACCAGAGTTTCATTAAACTCTTGGCTAATCCTATATTTCATGATAGATCTAAACACATTGACATCAGGTACCATCATATCAGAGATTGTGTGCAGCGGAGGATCATGTTACTTTCATACATTCCAACGGAGGATTAGGATGCTGATATTCTGACGAAGGCTCTCACCAGGAGCAAAGTTGAATACCATCGAGGCAAGATAGGGGTTGCTGATAATCCATAACTTGTCGAGAGGGAGTGTTGAGATTGCAACAAGATGATGGAGCTTAGTGGAAAGAGTCACCTTCACTAAGTGGGCCCACTAGGAAATTATGGTGCAAAGTCCATTTTTAGACTATGTCTATTTTTAGACATATGGATCATGTCTATGAGTTGTAGGATGTTGTTTATGGATGATTGGTCAAGTTGGAAAAAATAGATGGATTTCAATTTTTAGACAACAGCGGTGACACTGTCAAGTCTAATTATAGAGCAGTCAAATATTATTAGCTTATAATAATATTATACTATAAACTTTATCTTATTCTCTTGGAGCACTTCAGTTTGAGCTACAGATGTGGCACATGTAGTTGTTAGAAAGAAATACATTTTCTTTGTGGGTCAGTTGAGTTGTTGCATGCATGACTTCAGTTATAACTCAATCAATTGAGTTTGGTGGAGTTGATTGTGGAGTTGATGGAGTTGTGTTCAGTTTGACTTGGTTAAACTAGTTGTAATTAGTCTAACTGCAAATAGACTAATGATGAGTTGTTAAACTAATTATTAACTCATAATGCAACTAAAGAATACATCAGTTAACTCAGTTGCATGTCAGTGCATGTTCAGTTCAGCAGGGACAGGTGTTAGAGGATCAGATTGCTATCAGTTGTGACTATAGTTGTGCATGAGGATTTGCACAATCAATGGGATTGAGTTATGCCAATGAGAATTGGCCAATACCAAGTGATTATAGCCTCTGCTCACATGATTCCCAATGTGAGTGATTCTTTTGAGGTAAATACGAGTTTGGTTCAACCATTCTCATTCATTCTCTTGCAAGAATGCACAATGGAGGCAGGCAAGCAGTGGGGGAGATTTGGAAATCAGATCTGAGTTGTATTGTGTGTAACAGGTGGAGATAGTATTGAGTACTTGTGAGAAGTATTGACTATTGTAATGTTACATGTTCTCAATCATTAATATATAGATAGTGTGGGGTTTTTAGCTGTAAGCTTTCCCCGGGTTACATATTGTGTTAATGTGTGCATGCTCTTGATGTTTTATTGTTATTGATGCTGCTATATTGATGATCAATGTAGAGGAGTTTATGTATTGTGTATGTATTCCGCAATAGTACATGATCAGGATAATCTCCATTGAATATGTGTTTATTATTCAAAATTTCTACAAGAAACATAGACTTTACCTTGACATTTTCTCGTCAGGGAGGCATTGTTAACATGTAATGGAGAAAAACAAATTTTACCACAGTTTGAAAAAATTGGAAAGTGAGGCAGTGAGAATGATAGAGAAGGATGGTGAGCAAGAGAAGCATTGAACTCACAGTGCTTTCATGAGAAAAGAATGGGATTGGTGCTTCAGAGCTCTCAAGCACTGTAGATGGTAACAATGAAATTTATGGCGAAGAGTTTTTTTTTTTTTTACCCTCCTCTAACTGCACTAGTGCGGAAGATATCCAAGAGCACCATAGTTTTTTTAAATTAAAAAATTTATAGTGGTTCTTTTGTTAAGATGCCTAGGGGCATTCTAATATAGGTACTGCATCAGTGCTTTGTTTGTCTATAGCAATGCTCTTTTAAAAATATATATAAACCACCTAGCAATGCTCTTTAGAAGAGGACTCGGGGAGTTTTAATACATTTGCAACACTGGTGCATTGTTGGAAAATAACACTGTTTTTTTCTAAATTTAAAAAACTATAGCAGTGCTTCTTCTTGGTATGAATTGATGCATCTTACAACATGAAGGCACCACTGATGCTGATGTATATAGCACCAACAATTTTTAAAATTTAACCTTTTTTGGTGTTCTCAACTATTAGAGCATCAGTGTGTTGTGGTATTTAGTACACTATGTTTTTTTATGTTATAAAATTAAATTTTCCACCGTGCACCATGTTCTATGTGACATTAGTGCTCGTATGTATAATAAAGCATTGTTGCATTTGTATATTGTAGACACGTCGTCCAAAAAAATCTGCTAATGCATTCGCCTGCCCACCTCTGTTAAAAATGGATGTTTTGGCTATTTTTATAGGGGCTTACACAAAAACCTCTGCTAGAAGGTATTTTCCTTGTAGTGTACACAACTAAAGGAAGATTATCTAGCTCAAAATGTGTTTACTATGTATGATAGATTCTCCTCTAGAAAAAATGTAGGTTTAGACTAGAAAAAAGGATTTTACAATGGAGTCTTTAAAATAGGGAAATGGAAAAGTAGGGTCATTTAATATATGGCGAGTGTCCATAATGATGAAATAAGTTAGAGAAAATGTAGTCTATCACAAACTTACAGAATATTCAATTACTCTCACTCTCACAGATCACAATAGAATATACCATAGTGTTAACTACTAGTACATAGAAAAGGATGATTTTATGAGATAACTATAACTTCAAAACCCATAATTAAAGGAAAAAATAGACTATTGGGAAACATAAAAACATGCACTCCAAAGGAAGACATATCTTATTATGGAATGAAAGAAATTAGTAGAAAAAAGTAGAAGAGGCCACCACAATGTTAACTAAGTAAAAAAAGCCTTTTTTCCCACTTAAAATTTACATAGATATATTGTTAATGCATGGAAGCATGAAATATAAGCTCTCAAAGCAATGTCAACTGAAACGGGAGAAATCATTTTTTTTGGAAGTGCTTTGACACTTGTTAGAGGCCCTTCGGATCACTCAATAAGAAACCAATGTAGAACTCAACAATGACACTTTAGCATATTAGAGAAAATAATAAATTCTTGATATAATCCATCGCAAGACACAAAACAACGATGGAAAAGGATAAGAAGGAAGAACTAGCAAGAGTGAAAACAAGATAGGTAAAGGTTCATATGAAAAACAAAAATTTGATTATTGATCCTATGATCATTTAAACTCAAGAAAAAATAGAGAAGTTATATTGAAAGTATTTGATAAAATATCAAACCTTCAACAACTCTTGGAAGGACGCTACCCCTAAGTTATATACAGGCTAAGTTAAAATTGCATAGCTATATTATAGGAGAGCATTGAGTAGATATCCATTAGATCCAACATGGCTACCACAACTAGATTAAATCAAACCTAGGATCAAGATAAATATGAAGAATCTAGTCAAATATTGGAAGAGAGGGCTAGTAAATTGAACCAAATGAATTGGAATGACTAAGTTTCCCTCTTAAAATTCCTTGTCTTTTGTTCAAAATAGGTCTGAAGTTTGACATTTTGTTGAAAAATCATTGAAATGAAGCTAGAATATGTTTCTCCATTTTCAAATAATCTATATAAAATGGAAAGTAAATGTGGTTGAAGATGCGGCATCTAGAATATAATAAGCATTGCATTATATTCCATTACATCTTCAATTCTTGTGTAGCTGAAGTAGCTCAACATCACTAGCAATAAGATAATAATAGCAGCCAAAAAATACAATGTCTAAAAGAAGGGAAGAAATATATGGAACAATGTTAATGGAAGAGAGATATCCTTTGCTATAATGATAATATATTTGTATTCCCTCAATCAAAGTTGAAACAACAAATAATAAAGGATTCTTGTATCTCCCCCATACAATGACATTTTTTATTCCTTAAAACATGTCAAAGGTTAAAATAATAATTATTTGGCACAAGAATTAGGATATATATATATATATATATATATATATATATATATATATATATATATATATATATATATATATATATATATATATATATATATATATATAGAACACATTAAATTAAACAACCCTAAATATTTTATACAAACACATCTAATTTATTCCCCTAAACCATGTACCCTTAAAATGGTAGAACAAGCATAGGGAATCTGCATATTTCCTTTCTTGACCTCTTCCTAAAAATGTGGCATTCAACCAATATAGAATCTCCACAATCCATTAGTGATTCTTGCTTAGAAAAAAATGAAAAGGGTTCATAAAACCTAGAACCAATCTTGAAAATTTTAACAAAATAAACCATTACCATAATATCAAAACATAAAGTGTAATTTTATAGATGCTTCTTAAAAAGAGCACTAGTACTGCTTAAGACAATCAATATTGTCTCCCATCTTCACCAGTAGCGTGTAGGGCATCTGTGCATGAGTATGTTTGGAATTGATAGATGCCCCAACTGATACTGGTGAAGACAGGAGGAAATATTGGATGTATTAATCAATACTAATGCTCTGTGTGAGAAGTATCTGCCGAATTTAACTTTTCCATTTTGATATTGTGGTAATTGTTTCCTTTTTTAAAGTTTTGAAGATCAATTCTAGGTTTCACTAACGTATGTCATTTTTTTTAAAACATGAATCACTAATGAATTATGGAGATGCTACAATGGTTGAATAATTTCTTTTCCAAGAAGAGGACAACAAAGGAAATATGGAAATTCCCTATGCTTGGTCCACCATTTTGAAGGTACAGTGTTTAGGGGGAATAGATAAGAGGGGTTTGTATAAAATATTTAGGGAAGAGTGTAGTCGACGATATTTTTAGATTTTGAATATGAGAAATTTAATAGCATTGGAAACTTAATAATTTCACATTTAGCCTTCAATATATTAGGTCTCATCCAAATGGCATGCATGAGCACTATTTTTGAAACTAGGCATCCAAATTGTTGCACCATTTCAAAAATACAAAAACAAACATTGATCATGATTAAAGACTGAAATTCACATTCTGAATAGGGTATATGAATTAAGTTTGAAAACACATTGTTAAAATATTAAACCTAGTTTGAAAACTACAGTAACCATACTTGAATAGGCCAAGGTTGATCCGAATGGAAAATGGCATCAACCCATGGTACTCATCCACCCATATTATTCATTGACCCATGGAATTTACCCATGGTATTGTAAATGGCATCCGCCTGTGGTATTGTAAAAATCCACCCATGGTATTCATTCACCCATGGAATTGACCCATGGTATTGTAACTGAAAAATACTATAAGTAACCAAGTCACATTTTGTAAAAGGACAAATGGTCCGCCACAAATGTAGCCTTTTACAGTTATTATCGGTTTTAATAAAAATTTTTCTTTGTGGTTTTGTTTATTGGGCATTCTCCTCTTATTTTTCTTCTGGCAATTCAGTTTTCAGATCTTGGGGTCTTTCCCCAAGATCCATTGCAAGTTTTCAGATCTTGGGGGTCTCTCCTCCCAAGATCCATTTCAATCTTTTAGATCTTGGGGGCCTCCTCCCAAGATCCGGATCAGTGGTATCAGAGCAGGTTACGATTCCATGGGAATAAGGGTTTCATGCATATTTCAGTCTCAGATTTTTTTTAGGAATTTTTTTTTGGGCGGCGACTTTGCAGATCAGATCTGTACGTTTTGGTTCAAGATCTGTAAAATCTGATTACATATCTATATTCTTTGTGAAAAAATAGCCGATTTCAAAAAAAAAATCGGTCAAATCGGAGTCCGGATGAAGGGGATATCGCTGATTTAAAAATCAGTGCGGTTGCAGATAATTTTTCAGGGCAGCGAGTTTGCGGCACAGATATAGACTTCCTGGTGCAAGCTCTACAAAATCTAATTGTAGATCTGGATTCCTCTCAAAAAATCACCCAATTTCAAAAAAAAAATGGGTCGAATCGGAGTTCGAATGTGGGAGATATCGCTGATTTGAAATCAGTTATTTTATCAGAATTTTTGTGACGGCGAAACTGTTGCAGTGCGAATCTGAGATCTCAGAGTGTCCAGATAAGGATTTCCAACACATGGGAAGATGCAAAATGGTCCTTCTGCTTCTAAAAACAGGTTATAATAAATATTCTGAGTTATATTGGCTGAGTTATGTCCATTTTAATTCTGGAGCAGCATTCGGAGTGGGTTTCCATTGGAGACGTGCCCTCCCACCCCACTTTAGTAGGCACCTATTTCACATTCATCAGTGTCAACATAGCAGCAATCGGCTTGGGTTATTTGGAGATGTGCCCTCCCACCCCAAGCTATGTAGGCACCTGCTACTTCATCAGCAACCAACATCACGGTTGTGGGTCATCCACAAACCCACACTTCATCGAAGTCCATTTGCTAGGTCGTACACTGTTAGTATCACAGTTTGTCACAAGCATTACAGGGTATCTCTATCCTCGGATCTTCGTTCTTCATGGTTATGGGTCATCCACAAACCCACAGTTCATCGAAGTCCATTTGCTAGGCCACACACTGTCAGAATCACAGTTGGTCACAAGCATTACAGGGTATCTCTATCCTCGGATCTTCATATTCAACAAAGGCTTGGCAGGAGGGAACTTTACGCAATGGGGACCATTGCTTCTTAAGGAGGGAGGAATGATCCGAATGGAAAATGGCCCCTTGTATTGGTTATCTATGGTATTGATCCATGATTTTAGGAAGAAGCTTGCCATGGAAGTGCGGAGGCGCCACAGAAGGCGCAGTGCGGAGGCGCCACAGAAGGCGCAGTGCGGAGACGCCATAGAAGACGCAGTGCGGAGGCGCCACAGAAGGCACAGTGTGGAGACGCCACAGAAGGCGCAGTGCGGAGATGCCACAGAATGCGCAGTGCGGAGGCGCCACAGAGGTTATCCAAATGGAAATGGAATCAACCCATGGTACTCATCCACACATATTATTCATTGACCCATGGAATTTACCCATGGTATTGTAAATGGCATCCACCCGTGGTATTGTAAAATCCACCCATGGTATTCATTCACCCATGGAATTGACCCATGGTATTGTAACTAGAAAAAAAAACTATAAGTAACAAGTCACATTTTGTAAAAGGACAGAATTGTCCGCCCACAATGTAGCCTTTTACAATTCAGGAGGCATTGTAGCGCCACATCTCTTTCTCAGAGATAAGCTACCATTGCCCTAGCTGGTTTATTTCCACTTGGGTTTTAATAAAAAAGTTTCTTTGTGGTTTTGTTTATTGGCATTCTCATATTTTTCTTCTGGTAATTTCAAATTTTCAAATCTTGGGGTCTTTCCCCCAAGATCCATTGCAAGTTTTCAGATCTTGGGGGTCTCTCCTCCCAAGATCCATTTCAATCTTTTAGATCTTGGGGGCCTCCTCCCAAGATCCGGATCAAAGTCATGGAAGCGCTGCCAAAAATCAATAACAAATTCATGTGGAGCCCTCCATTGTTGTAACAGTTTCCAGTCAAGATGATTTGGATCATAATGATGGAATGTGTCTTCAGTAAGATCACAAAAGTGCTGACATGAGTGCACGATGTCAGCCGGTAGGCTGAGCACCCAAGGAAATGGGGATTCACGAAGTGTGAATGCAAGCAGTAGACTAGCTTGTTCGTCAATGAACTCATCTTCCTCATAAATCATGGAAAGGAAGTTATGTAAGCGCTCAAGCCAGGCCACTTTGCCTTCACCATCATACGTGTGAGTGGATAAGAGATTGAAAAGCTTCCCCGAGATGGAGACATCTTCACGATTTGAAAAACACCTCGGGCGAAGAAGAATGCAAGATTCCATGAAAGATATGCAAAGGTTCAAAACTAGATGAGAGCACATTGTTTGTCATTAGGCCCTCCTTCTAGCACCAGAAATGTTGACGGTGCTAGAACCGCCAACATGTCAAGGGGATCTCCCCAATAAGAAGTCCCAATTAGACCTCAGACTATTTGGTGTAGGAGTCCCAGTAGTGGGTTGTAAGGTAATGCCTTGACCCCAACGTTGCACAGAGGCAAGTAAGATAACTTTGTCAGTAGCAAGGGTGTGACTGATGTAATGAGTCAAGGAATGAGTATGAGAGGTTCCAACACTTCAAAGGGGGAGAAAGGTGAAGGTGAGTTCCAGGTTGAAAGGGATCAATCCCAACTCGGTTAGGAACACACAACACAAAGGACATGCATAGCTTCCAGTAGAGCAGTCGACATGGATGCGGCAGTCCCAACATACAAGGTAAGATAACACGAACAAAACTCATGGATGTGTCCGAGACGAGTGTGACGGTTGACATAACAAGGTTCAAAGAAAAAAAAATCTGGTGTCCGGCAGAGCAGTCGACACGAACGGTGACAACATTAACAAAATATGCAACACATTAACAAGAAGATTCATATAATTGCATGTGAATTAGTTCATACACAAGTACATAAGTTAAACAAGATATATCATTAAGGCAATTCGATCATTCCAACTACAATAACAACATATGCATGAATATGTGTTGGCTTTTATTATATAAAGAAGTGTAAGTCACAATCATACAATACACCATGTAAACCTACTAGCCCTATTAGTAGAATGTTACAGCCACATCTGCATCCTCCTCCAAAGAGATGTACTAGCTTTGTGCAGTGGAGAAGCCAAGGCGCGTTATAATACTGCACAATTCTTCTTGAAGATAATCTTAGTAGAAGCTTGGCTTACCAAAAGCCCTTACAAGGAGTTATGACGACATATTTATAGCGAAGGGTGGGGTGACCCTTGACATTCCCCTTTGTGACAGTTCAATTACCCTCATGACTCTTCACCTACTCTATGACTATTACATCCAACTGTTGACACTCGAATTACACTTGACATGACTCAACATTACAATGCACATGTACTCATGTCAGACAACATGGCTTGAGTAACCCTTGCAAGATGTCACTGACACTCAGTGCATTGTGGTGTGACCAACTCTTTGACATGCTTATTGTTGGTGAAGCTGGTGAGCTGATGCCAAGCTTGGTAATCTATGATGGTGTGCATGTACCTCATGGTGACATCTTACTGAAGTGAACTCTGGCCTCCGTGTTGCAACTGGTGCATTGGTTCGGCCCCTTCACCCAACTCATTTGCTAACATGTACATGTTCTTCTTGGGTATAGTTGAACCAGAAACACACTTATGCATTGAGTCGGTGTTGATCTTCAAGTGTGTGTTCATGGTCATGCGCATCAACTTGCCGAAGTGCATGTTCAACCCCAGTTAGACTTGCTTCTTGTATTCACCTTGGTGAGTGTGTTGAAAGAGTTGGATTGCATGCGTGCACTCAACGACATGCATGCTACTAGATCATTTACATGCGATCAACAACACTTCTCACCATGTTTTCTCTGTGTCAACTGCTGGGATGGATCCTTAACTTGTATTGTCTAAGTTTCATCCGTGAGTGCATGTTGTGCCCAATGTTGTTCCTGTTCCTACTGCAACTCATTCAGCTTCATGTTCTTCCAAAGTTGTTGATTCAGCACATGCAACTCCTTCTTTGTTCCATCTTCTACCTCATGCGATCTTCATGTTGCATCGTCACTTCATAGCCTGAGTCTCCTATTGGATCTGCTTGATCTTGCAACTTTTCTTTGCCTTTAGGCTATCAATAACCTTCCTCTTGCATTTTGTTGCATTTGCTGCATTTGTTACACTGCCTTTAGTTGTTGTTCATGATGTTGCTCACTGTGATGTCATTACTCTTTTCCATGAACAACTTGATGTCTCTGTGAGTAGGTAAGCCCATGGAAACTTGATCGACTACATCCCCAAGCATGCTCTGAACAGTGTCTTCGTCTCTGCTCACTTGGAAACCATTGTCCCTGTACTACTGAGAGGTAGATGAACACATATGATACTTGGAGACATGGAAACACTCATAGAAATCAATCTATCAGTCGAAAACCAAAATGAACATGAGAACTGACATGCAACATACCTGGGTGAATGGTCATGAAGGTTACACAATTTCGACTAGGAGGTTGGGAGACTGACTGCCAACACTGCATAAGGCACAATTTGGGCTGCTTGGAGACTCACTAACTACTGAAACTTCGCAATACACAGTTCAGTCGGGTAGTTGGCTACTGGGATTGTGAAATGAGAAATACCAACTGGGAAGGACTACTAGTCGAGGGGCATATTTGTGCAAATTTTTGGGCCAAGTAGCCACTGACCTCCAAAAATGCTCAATTCAGTTCAGGAAGCTAGTGCTAGGCCAAAATGCATAAATCTGGAGAGGAAGGTTAGCCTTCCTTCTCCATATTGTGCAATGCAGCCTTGGTGAAGGTAGAGCTCGGGACAATGTTGGCCCAACTCGTCGATGGGAAATTGAAAGCAAGTAAGTCAATGAATGCATGGCGACACTAAGTGATAGTAGAATTTATTAATAGTGCATGCAAAACATGAACGAAAGATTCAGTAAACATATCAACATCCATGTGGGTGAGGCAGTTCATCGGTTGGGCGAACGTCTATGCAAAATAGTTTCATGCATGTGACAACAGTGAGATAGCAACGAGAATTGAAATAGAGCTAGGAAAAGCTATAATATATGTAAACGACAACAGGCATTCAAAGAAATCAAGAAAACAACACTCACACAAGCGAATACACAAAAAGTGACAGAAATGTTGAAAAAGACAAGCTGAGGTCACTTACCCGTGAATAGCTGAGCCGGATGTGTTGAAGAGTCTTAGATGTGTTGTGGGATGTTAGAGATCCAAGATCGATGTGAATGAATGAGCTCTAGTGTGTGGAATCAATAATTTTGGTCTCAAGACGCGCATGCCAGTAATCTAGGAAAAAGTGACACTTGGAGGGAAACTTCTAAGACAACTTTGCATGTAACCCCCGACTGCCAAAAATAGCTCTTTGAATCATGGGATGCCTTTTACATGTTTCCTATTACTATTCTGGGAAGAGAAATTCATGCATGCATGCAAGTCAAGTTTCCTCGGTCCCAGGTGGAACTGGTCAACTGAACTTTCAATGCATGTCGGTGCTCAACTGCTTGGGAAAAATGTGTATTCCTGACTATAATCTGGCTGACTGCTTAAGGGGATTGCACAATTTCTGGGCCCAATAACTAACTATTGCCCATATTTGCACAAATCCTAGGTTTAACTGCCTGTTGATGGGAAAAATTGCTCAATTCCTGCTGGGAGGGTTGGCTAGCAGGATTGCACAATCCTGGAGCCTAGCAGGCTATTAGAGGGACTTGCACAATTCCTGGAGGGAAAGGCTAGTTGCCCTCAAGAAATGTGAAAATTTCAATGGGAAGTTGCTTAGCCTGTAGCTGGACCAAGTCCGGGTGAGCAGCCTATGAAGGGAAAGATCAAACTGTGATCGATAGGCTTCCTTTGAGCAAGAAAGACACTGAAGCTTGAGGACTTGACCAAGCAAGGAAAGCTACTGTGAAGGTTGGTAGGGAGGCTCCAAAATAAGCTAAGAAAACATTTTGGAGGGTGGTTGTAGCTACTACAACGGATACCATAGGTAGCCTCTCCCATCGTCATCTCTTTGATCTCTGCTAAGCAATGCAGTAAGACTATCTCCTAGACTGGGAATTTTATTTTTTCTTTTGTATTCGTTCTCAAAATAAGGAGAATATCGTGGCCACAACCATGGCACCCAGGAAAGGTTCCTTACCTTGTGGGAACCCAATTGCACTATTACAGAAGAAGGATGGGACCTGGAGCCTTCATATTGATTATCGTGCACAAAACAAAATCGTTGTCAGGAACATGTATTCAATCACATGGATTGATGACCTTCTTGACTAACTCAAGGGGGCCAATTATTTCAGCAAGATCAATCTCAAGTCTAACTATCACCGGGTTCCAATAGAGCCCATAGATGTATGGAAGACTACCATCAAATATAAGGAGGGCCTTTTTGAATGGTTAGTCATGCCTTTTGAGTTGACAAATGCCCCTGCTACTTTAATGAGGTTGATGGATGACACCTTATGGCCCTTCACCAAATTGTTTGAGGTTGTATATCTGGACGAAATTCTTATCTTCAGCAAGAGTTGGGAAGAGCACTTACAACACATTCGACAGGTCCTTTAAACCCTATGACAACACGAACTATGTGTCAACCTGGAGAAGTGCGCCTTTGGCACGGGCCAAGTCCAATATCTAGGTTACATCATAGATGAGCAAGGAGTGCATGTGGATTTCGTAAGATCCAAGTAATTCAAGATTGGCTAGCCCCAACCACTCTCACGGAGCTTCGTAACTTTTTAGGCCATGCCAATTTTTATCAAAGTTTCATGTTGGGATTCTCCCATATCACTTGGCCACTGAGTTAGGTTACCAAGGGTGGGGTGAAAACAAATTTTTCCTTGTCTAGGTCCCATAAAAAGGTGTTCATTGAGTTGAAGCATCGTCTCTGCTCTGCACATGTATTCACATTTCCAGACCTGCAAAAACCATTTGAAATTGAGATAGATGCCTCCACCTTTAGGATGCATTATTATGCTGCTTAGACCATCTTTAGGTTCCTTCGATCGAGCATGAAAAACTGATTTTGGAGGCGCACTACAGTCAGGTCATAGGACATTTCAGTGCGGACAAAATTGTGGTCGTACTACAAAATTATTTTTATTGGCCAAAACTTTGACAGGACGTTGGAAAATATATCAAATCATGCATTGTCTATGCCATCACCAATCCAAACATCAAGTAATAAAGCCTATACACTCGTATGCCTCCTCCCAGTTAGCCCTGGGAATCCATCACCATGGACTATCTATCATGCCTCCTTTTGACCAAGCATGGTAATGCTTATGTATTTGTGGTCGTGGAAATATTTTCTAAGATGGCCATACTGTCGACTTTCCAGAAGAGCACCACAGTAGAAGAAACTGCCAAACTCAAGTATGGGTACATTTTGGAATCTCGCAAACCATTATATAATATCGGGATAGCAGGTTCTTGAGCACATTGTGATTAAGCCTCTAGACATTATTGGACACTAAGCTCACCGAATCGACTATATTCCATTCCCAGACTCATGGACTAACCAAGGTCATCAAAAGGATGATAATGCACATCCTACGCATGTTCAACTCCAAGCATCCATGAACCTGGGATGAGATACTTCCTTATGTGCACCATAGTTATAGCAGAGCTCTCCATAGCTCAACTGGTCATAGTCCTTTTCAAGTGGGTCTCGATTTTCAACCATTGTGTTTGATCGATGTTGTTATGCCTCATGCAACTACATAGATAGAATCCACACGTGCATAGTTCAAGGTTGATAGAGCAACCCGATTTATTGAACGCATCCAACACATCTGCCAACAAGTGCACAAAATCTTGGATAAGTCCAATTCCAAGTAAAAGCAACAACATGGTCAACATCGGGTGCCACACATGTTTTAGGTGGGTGACAAAGTTTGGTTGCAAGTGTAGAATGAATGCCTTACCGGTGTAGAAATTAATGTGTAGATTCGATACTGGTCATGAAATTTAAGGAATCACAAGACTTGAAGCTACTCTACTCATCTGTGGAAGTCAATTCACCATCTAGAACAAAAATCATAGACATGCAAAAGGAAACATCACACATGCACAAATATTTATCTAGGGAAAGCAACTGCTCAAAACCCCTTACTATCTATATTGCATTAATCAAAGGATATAGAATAAATACATATGCTTGCTCAAGCATGAGTACACCTTGCAAGTGTATAGTCTATCTCTCTACCTGAGTGACTAAATCTAGCCAACACTTAGCCAATGTCAAGCCTTCCTGAGATCATATTTCTTTGCATTATTCCCTTGGGAAATTGCCTTTATTTCTTAGGAATTTCAAACTCTGGAATTGCGCAATTGCCTTAGGTCATTCTCTGACTGCACCCACCACCTATGCACATTGGAATATGCACCAACTAATAGTACACTTCCTTGGAATTTCCATCTCAACGAGGTAACTCAAATTTTCTGCTTGCAACAATTATTTTGGGTTGATTGATTAGTTAACTGGTTGATCGGTGAGCCTGGTTGAAGTTCCACTTCCACAGCTTGAGCTCCACTAGTTATTCTAACTGTTAGAACTAGTTAAACTGACAATCACTCAAATTAACTAAAACAGATTGATACAAATTAGCAATAAATCATGTATAACTGAACTCAAGCTTCCCCAACTCGAATTTATTGATTTAACTAAGTGACAAGTGCCATGTCACCTCAATTAACTACCTCCAAGTATTCTGCTGAAATAGAAATTTGAATTTTAATCTAGTTTAACCAAGCCAAAGTTAAAACTTGATTTTCTTGATTCATTTTCAATACTCCCTCTCAGTAAGCAAGGGATTATCAACCACCCCTATCCTACACCTGTGGAACTCAAACTTCCCTCTTGACAAGGCCTTTTTCAAAATATTTGCATCTTGTTCCTTTGTTGAAATACATTAAAACAACATAATATGTCTCTGCACACAATCTTGTAGATGGTGATATCGCATATCAATATACTTGGATCTATTGTGAAAAACGGGATTCTCAGAGAGTTTGATACAACTCTTATTGTCACAGTAAATCATAGTAGAATCCATCATCTGACCAAACAAGCCAACAAGTATTTTTCTTATCTAGATCGCCTCATATGTTGCTTGACTTGCAGCCATGTATTCTACTTCTTCTAAGCTGAGTGCCACTGCTCTCTGCTTCCTACTACACCAAGAAACTACTACGGACCCAACACTGAAAATTTCACCTGATGTACTCTTCCGGTCAAATGGACTTCCCACCCAGTGTGCATCAGTGAATCCACACAGCGTCACTCTCTCTGTCCGTATGTACCAAAGTCCAAACTGGGTAGTGCCTCTGAGGTACTGTAGAACATGCTTTGCTACCCTCCAAAAAAATTGGTTGGCCTGACCATAGCTTGACTAAGTTGGTTGACTTCATAACATATGTTTGGTCATTTGTTCACAAGATACATGAGTGAGCCCATCAATTTTCGGTAAACAGCCACATCCACTTTCTCCCCTGAAGTGGCATCCTCTTTCATGTAGTTAGTCGCTAGAGGAGTATCCATGGGTTTTCACATGTCCATGTGGAATCTCTGAAGTATATCGTTGGCATACTTACCCTAAGAGACAAACAATTCTCTATCACCTTTCCATACTTCCAAACCAAGGAAGTAGTGCATGAGACCCATGTCATTCATCTCGAGCTCTCTTACAAGGTCCTCCTTACAAGATCTAATTAGTTGCTCATCACCTGTAAGGATCAATTCATCAACATATAAAACAATAATCAACAATTACCCTTCTACCAAAATATGATAGAGGTTTCCATCTGCTTAACTTTTGGTGAAGCCCAAACCTGTGAAATAGATATTGATCCTGGTGTACCAAGCACGGGATGATTTCTTGAGACCATACAATTCTCGCTTGAGTCTACACACATGAGACTCTAAGTCATAAGTCTCGAAGCCTTCTAGTTGCTTGATATACACCTCCTCCTCAATAACTATGTTGAGGAATGCAATTTTCACATCCATCTGGTGAATCTTCCACCCCATCCGTGTAGCCAAAGAAAGGATCGGTTTGATGGATGAGTACCTTGCTACAGGAGAAAAGGTCTCCTTATAGTCAATCCCCTCCACCTAAGCATACCCCTTGGCCACAAATCCGGCCTTGTACTTTTATATGCTTTCTTCTATTGCCCGTTTCACCTTGAAGATCCATCTTGAACCCACAACTAATTTATCTGCTAATCTTAGGACCACTTCCCAAACAATGTTTTTCATAACGGATTTGTAATCCTCCACCATTGCATCAACCCACACTGGTTTCTCTATTGCTTCCTCGAAAGAAGATGGTTTAGTCTCTACTAGCTCGATCATAAGAGCCATGTAGCCAGTGTACTTTGGTGACCTTCTCTGCTTGCAATAATTTGAAGGAGCACCCACATTCTCCCTTGCATCTACACAAGTATCTCAGCTTCATTGGTTCTCTTCCTTCCTTCTCTAGATGGTTTTTCTTGAGTGGTTGTATCCACTCTCTACTCCTCAACTTGTGGCTACTCCACAACATCTTGAAGCTCCTCCTTTGGAGCTAAAAGCTCCTCCTCTAGTGGCGATTGAATATCCCTCTCAAGAGAGCACCACATGGCTTTATCTTCATCAAATTTGACATCCTGTCACACAATTTTCATTCTAAGGGATGGAAAATACGCACAATAATTATGGGGAGTCTTTAAGTAACCCACAAATACCTCGACATCATTTGCATTTATTTTGAAGGGCATGACAATATTGTATTGTAGATTAGGAGTGGATGAAGGATAAAATGGAGAGGGTTTATGTTCAGGCCGACAGACCGTTTACTCTTCCCAGTGATTTGGGACACAAGCACAAATACAGAAGGGAAGCTCGTAATCTAGATAATAGGTTGGAGGAGGGAGCGGTAGCTGATGGGAAATGGTACCGCTGCTGAAAATGCCAACAGATCATTTCTTCCCTAAATCTGCATTATGGCTCAAAAAAGGCCAGAAACCATCTAAATGGATCATCCAGCACACATATATGTCGCCACAATGGTCAAATCTGGAAGCATATGCCAGATCTGGGCTACCTCTCTGCAGATCTGTGGATCTTGAGGAAAAATATAAATCCAGGTTATCTGAAAAGCTGGACGGATGGATGAAGTTAGGGCAGAGAAAATATGCAATGAAGGTCCGGACCCAAAAGACAGATCCCCAGGGCGGAGAGGAGCTTGAGGAGGCGAAGGAAATGGTTGCTTCGGATCCCAACCTACATAATTGGGGATGCACAGACACAGATCCCTGTATCATTAAGATTGATCTCTATATTATGAAGGCTAAGTGGACCTCCAAAGGACCACAGCTACCTCTATGCATAGGGATAACTTACAAAACCCTAGATCTAGAGCGAAAAACCATATCTGCTTCCTTTGGTTGGACTGATATTCCCAAACCAGAGATCCTCACTGCAGATCTAAACTTGAGGAGGTCATTACTGACAAATGGCCCATGCTTTTGGGGGTTTCCTCTATCTAAAGGCGGGGGTTTTCCACAACAGGAAAAATGGGGCGTCATGAAGAAGATTCGCAGAGCAACGGTAGCTGCGATTCATTGGAGGAGGGTAGGGAAGCATACAAGGCCTTGTGCTAAGGATCACCTTGGGCCGGTATATGATGATCGTTGATGGGTAGCATGAGTCCACAAACTAAACAACCCAGATCAACAGAAAGTTGCAACGGCTGAGCATGAACACCACGAAGAGGAAAACACCCCAACATTGGATCTTGAATCCTCTGTATCTGAAATGCTTGAATGTAAACAAAGTACCCTCTTTATCAGATCTATGGAAGGGAACACAATATGCATCAAGATAGGGATTTGGGAGGAGATAAAAACACTCAAAAAGAGGATACAAGAAAGGATGGGTATCCCACCTTGAAAACAACTTCTGATCTATGCAGGAAAAGTATTGCAGGAGGAGCATAAGCTAAAATAATACGACAAAGGCAATGACTCAACTATCTACCTCAACATAAGACTCCATGGAGGCTGCTCCAGCACAAGCTCAAAAGGACCTGTTTCCTTCAAAGACACAGGAAAAGGGAAGATGGGACTTCAAGCGCAAACAGAATAGCAAGCTACGACCCCTGGGGCCTACATCATCGACCCCTGCATTATCAATTGCTATACCTGAGGTAAATGAAATACATGATGATTATTTATCGAAAGTAGTGATATGCAGGTTTAATGGGTTTTGGCCCAAACCGGAAGCCCTTAGTCAATGGATTTACTCCATATGGATAGAAAATTGTGATATCCACCTCTACTCAAAAGGATTTTTTATTGTCAAATTCTACTTAGTCAATGACAAGGAATATGCATTGAACGAGGGACTATGGTTCTGGGGTAATGCTGGCCTTTTTATGACATCTTGGTTTCCGGAATTTGACCCAAACACCATGGTGGTTTCCAAAATGTCTGTGTGGGTAAAACTATACAACCTACCTCTGAAATTTTGGCATATCAAAGTATTAGCAAGCATTGGCAAACGCTTTGGGGAAATTCTTAAAAGTAGACAATGAGCGCCTTTGCAAGGATATCTACACTTTTTCTAGGATCTGTGTGGAGCTTGATCTCAGTCAAGGTCTACCATACCACATCCTCTTACTCCACAATGAAAAGAAATGGTCCCAGCCAATTGATTATGAAAACATTGCCTTCAAATGTCACATTTGTCGTCAAACCGATCACCTACAAAGTGCATGCTCACAAAACAAAAAAGACAGGAAAAGAAGACAACCACAAAAGCCGAAAGGATGGCAGTTTTCATCCACACCGATAGATGACATAGAAGAGGAAGAAAATATAGAAACTACCATAAACAACATATTCCAAGAAGTAGAATACCCAGGAAATAACCCAGAACCCAACGAAAAAAACACCCTACACAACTCACAAAATGATGAAAATCATAATTGCTCCACATTAGTTCCAAAGACAACCATTCCACAGTAGCAAAGTGAGCAACTCATACCATGGCAAGAAATTGGTGGAAGCAAGCGAGCACACTCTACAGAAAGTTCAAATTCTGACAAAGAAACCCCAGCTGCTACCAATGAAGCACAAATGTCTATTGTAACATCCACTCCCAACAATGGAGGTTGGCGGAAAGTGGAAAAAAAGAAAGGTAGGAGAGCATAGATAGCCATTAAATCATTTTTTTATATCCTGATGTATCAAGACAAGTTTTTATAAAGCATATGTTGTTTCAGCATCTACAACATGTAATTTTTCTCAATATGAATAAAATTACGATTTTTCCACGGGCAAAAAAAAAAAAAACCTACAAATACCCCAAATCGTTTTTTGACTTTAGCTTATTCCTTGACTCTTTGGATACACGGCAATAGACATAGGCTCCAAATATCTTTAAGTGTGACACATCTGGCTTCCTCCCTGAGAAAGCCTCCTCTCATGTGATCATGCCGAGAATTAGATGAGGACTCTCATTTTGTAAATATACTGTTATGTTGCATGCTTCAGCCCACAAGTACAGAGGTGGGATTTGTTCATGCAACATCACCCGTGCTTCTCCCACAATGCTTTGGTTCTTCCTCTCATCCACCCCATTCTACTACGGGTCATGAGGTGTTGTCAACTCTCGTCGAATTCCTTCTTTTGCAAAGAAATTTTTTAACTCATTTAACATGTACTCACCTCCATTATTGCTCCTGAGAGCCTTCACCTTCTTGCTTGTTTCTTTCTCCCCCGGTGCCTTGAACTCTAAGAACTTGGAGAAATTTTCATCCTTCTTCTGCATGAAGAATATCTAGCACTTCTACGAATAGTCATCAATAAAGATGACAAAATACGTGTGCCTGGCAGTGGAGGCTGTCGAGAAAGTTCCACAAACATCAAAGTGGATCCTTTAAAGGGTTGCATGTGCTTTGTGGCTTTTGTGTACTTCTCCATGGTACACCCTTTTCATGTGTCCTACTGCTCTAGTGCTCCTTAAGGGAGGCCTGTGGTAATTTGCTACATGATCTTCAAAGCACCATGATACAAATGGCCAAGTCTTTTATGCCAAAGTTTGTCGACATCGTGGATCTATACCTTCTTCACTTTTGTGCTCAATGCCACACAATCCTCCACGTCTAACTTGTAGAGGTTCTTCACATGAACCCTAATATGATTTAGTTGTCTCGTGGCTATGTGTCTCGGGAATTCTTTTCTTTTGCTGAAAATCAAAGCATAGCCACGATCTTCCAAAACTGTAATGGAGACAAGATTCTTCTTTAGACTCGGAACAAACATAACATCCTTGAGCCTAAGAGGGGAGCCTGACTCCCTCTGAAAGGTGACCTTCCATCATCTCCCATCTTGATGTGCATCTAGAGATCCTTCTCCTCCAAATCACTGAAAAAGCTCTATTCCCTATCATATGGAACAAGGCAGCGCCATTGAGATACCTCACACTTCCCATCACTATGTTGGACATGCATCAATGAGAGTAAAATCAAGTTTTAATCGTGAATCCAAGGCTTCACCCATTGCTCCTCCTGCAGTCTTCTTGCTTTCCTTATTATGTGGACACTTCATTGCATAGTGCCTGAATCCATGATAGTGAAAGCACTTAGTTCTAGATAAGTGTTTCTTCTTGCCCCCTTGACTAGATTATGATTTGCATTGGGATTTCTTCCCTTTCCCTTTCTTTGCCTTTCCATCCAAGGCATAATTCTTCTCATCCTCACCCTTGGATGAAGTCTCGTCTCTTGTATTCCACCTTATTTCCTCCTATACCAAATTAGAACACAAGAGTTCCCAATTTGGTAGTATCTCCTTCCCATTCACCGAATCTTGGTAGTTAATCATCCTCTACTATAGTAACACCAACTTGACCAAGTTCATCACGACACTTTTTGAACCTGCTCAAGTACTATGGAATGGTCTCATTCCTCTGCATCTTGATATTTCGAAGCTTGTCCTTGAGTGCCAATTTCTTGTGGTCACTACTACTCTAGAAAAAATCTATCGGTGTTTGCCACATTGCATATATAGTCTCTTTCCTATGGAGATTTGAGACAATATGGTCTTGTACTCCCTCTAATATTATCCTCCCTTGCCTTGGCAACACACTTCTTCCATTCTTCTAGATCCTTTACATAAGATGTTGTTGGTTCCATAATATCATTATCAGTGAATTTCTTCAACGCATTATCCTCCAGTACTGCCTCCATGTAGTCCTTCCATACAACTTAATTTGAGCTTCCCTCAAGGGCATACTCGAGCCTTAATCCATTGAAATCAATTTTCTCAGTCATGAAGAAAACCTGTAACACTGATCTAAAAACTTGAATCTCCTATAATGACAACTTCAAAATACCTGCTCTATAGTGATTCTAGCTCCAATAGCATGTAGAAATTAATGTGTAGATTCGAAACTGGTCATGAAATTTGCTAAATCACAAGACTTAAAGCTACTCTACTCATATGCAAAAGTTAATTCACTATCTAAACCAAGAATCATAGACATGTAAAAGCAAACATCACACATGCACATATATGTATCTAAGGAAAGCAACTGCTCAACACCCCTTACTATATATATTGCATTAATAAGAGAATAGAGAAAAAATATATATGCTTGCTCAAGCTTGAGCACACCTTGCAAGTGTTAGTCTATCCCTATACCTGGTTGACTAAACCTGGCCAACACTTATCCAATTTAAATCCTTCCCAAGCTCTTATTTCCTTCTATTGTTCCCTTGGGAAATCGCCCCTACTTTTTAGGAATTTCACACTCTGGAATTGCACAATTGCCTTAGACCATTCTCTATTTGCATCCACCACCTGTACACATTGATATATGCTACAACTAATAATACATTGCCTTGTAATATCCATCTCAACATGGTAACTCGAATTCTCTACATGCAACAATTATTTTGATTTGATTGATCAGTTAACTAGTTGATCATTGAGTGTGGTAGAAGTTCCACTTCCACAACTTGACCTCCACTAGTTCTTCTAACTGTTAGAACTAGGTAAACTGATAATAACTCAAAATAACTTAAATAGATTGTTACAAATTAGCAATCAATCATGTGGAACTGAAATCAAGTTTCCCCAACTCAAATTTACTGAGTTAACTAATTGACAATTTTCATGTCATCTCAGTTAAATACCTCCAAGTATTATGTTGAAATAGAAATTCGAAATTTGATCTAGCTTGACCAAGGCAAAGTCAACTAGATTTTCTTGCTACAATTTCAACAACTAAATCCCATCGGAAGCTCAAACCACTCTGATATGGGCCTTACACCATCATGAAGGTTTTGGGAGACAATTATTTTTAGCTCCAATTTCCACCATTCCTTACCCTACACCCTGTGTTCAATGTGGACCGCCTTTGGCCATACTTTCCACCATTAATGGACACATCAGACATTCCAGAACAACTCACACCAACAAAGATAAACCAAGACTGCATGGAACAAGCCACAACTGATTGGATCATGGACATGCAGATCAAGAACACTTACCGACAAAATATCCAACAATATCAAGTTGTCAGAGCTCGCCAACTCTTGCACTAAGGCAAGTGGCTCACTAGGGACCAAGTTCAGCAGAAGTTTCTCCATCTCATGGAGGTACTCAACACAATGGCGACCATTGCTTCCTAAGGGGGTAGGACTAATCTAGGTGGATATTGGTGGCCACCCGCATATTCCACTTGGAACCCCACCATTGTTTCTTTTAGTTTCCTTAATTATAGCACAATTTACTATTTTTGGCAATTTTTCGAGTCGTGAATGGCAAGGGTTTGTAGTTGAAATTTGTATTCCTTGGATAGATATTTCTAACGAGGTACTGTATGTGTCAAAAGCAGATTGTACGCCAAATCTACGACCTCAAGAAGTTGATGTAACAATTTACCCCAACATGGCCCATAGAATTTTGGTGCTTCATCTCCTAGGGTTAGGTTTTTGGATGCTTAGGGTTTTCCATTGTTTATTAATAATAAATAGACCTTTCAACCTCATTGTAACATAGTTCAGAAGGCATGTAGCCACAACATCTCTTCTCAGAGACAGGCTACCATCGTCTGAGCTAGTTTATTTCCATTCTGCATGTAAACAGTTCTTAGTACTTTTTCGTTAATGAATTGAAGTTATGTTTTTGTTGTAACTCTATGTTTTTGTTTTTAACTATGTTTCATTTCATTCCTTTATAAATCTGGATCAATGGTATCAAAGCAGTCTACTGTTTCTCTGTTTTTTTGTGCATGTCCCCAACGAGGTCGGGGTATAAGGAGTTAGGGCTCAAACTGGTTGAACCTTTGAAAGACTAGCCTCGCCAACCCTATCGACCTCCCATGGTAGAATAAAATAAATATGAGGGAGCAGGAGATCCTTTCAAAATATTGCTCGAAGAAGCCCTTAAGTGACAAAGGAATGCGATGTTGGAAAAATTTATCCATATTCTTTGGCAGATGCCCATCGTCAATGCATATTCATCCAGTAGTCACTTCGGAGGCGCTGCCCCCTTCAAGATACAAGTGAACTTTGATATGTATGTATTCAAAGGTCAAATAGATGTAGATGTTGTAGATAAATGGTTGAATCTATTGGAAGGTTATTTTTTGTTCCATAGTTTCTCTAATAGGGAGAAGATTACTTTTACACTGCTCAAGGTTGACCCCCATGTTAAGGACTGGTGGGAAACTTACTGTGAGAAAAGGGTCGAGGAACCCTCTTTATTTACAACCACCCCCTCTTACAACTCTTTCTAAGGCACTATCAACAAATAATATTACCCCATGGGGAGCTATGAGGACAAGTACATACAATGGACCACATTACGACAACAAAGGGACCAAGACATGCATGAGCTCACTAATGTTTTTCATACTCTACGCACAAATTTTGGTATCAAAGGCTGAAAGACACTTGGTGTTAAATTACCATGGCTTTCTACACAAATAAATTTAGGAATAAATGGAGTTCCTAGACATCTCCTCACTTGGCGCAACGTACTGATATGCTACTGAGATTGAAAAAAAAAAAAGCACAACTTTGGATTTGTGAATCAGAAGCAGGGAAAGAGTGCACCTAAACTGAAGAAAAAAAAGGACAGAGCCAAGGTGGAGTGACACAAGACAACCCATCAAAGACAAAAGCAAACAATGGCACAACGAAGATGAAGAATGATACAAGAAAGTGGTATGAGTTCCACAAGAGCCCCACTCACAACACAAATGAGTGTCGCACCATGCAGTCACTTGTGGTTGAGTTGAAAGCTTCAGAGTCTAGTGCATGTTCTGATTCTAAGCCAAATAACAACAAGGGGAATGCCAAGGGGAAGCATATTATTGATGTCAAACCCGATGCCACGGCTTTCATCACCAAGGTTCAAAAGACTGGCTCGAAGATCCTGAGGAGTGGGAGCATATCTTACACTCACAAATGTGGGTGAAGGGTTTGTTGTTGCAATTCATTATCGAAAACGAGAGACAAAATAACCTCATTTCAGTAGAGGTTGTGAAGTGGTTGGACCTACCGACCACACCACACCCACAGTTGTACACCGTCAGGTGGTTTCACCAAGGATGAGATCTCTGTGTTAGCCAATAGTGTCACCTTCCTTAAAACATCACGCCCTTCATAGATGAGGTATTGTGTGATGTTACTCCTCTTGAAGTTTGTGAAGTATTATTAGGACAACCATACTTGTGGAATCATCATGATGTGTATGATTCTAGGCCTCACATTGTTATTATTACTTTGGGAAATAAGCTATAAATGGTATTAGAGGTAGCCTCGCCTACCTCCATCTCTTTGATCTCTACTAAGCAATGTAGTAAGATCATCTCCTAGACCAAGAACTTCTTCTTTTCTTTTTGATTCGTTGTCAGAGTAAGGGGAAGATTGTGGCAACAGCCATGGCCCATGGGAAAGATTCCTCTATGCAGCAGAAGCAGGTGGATAAGGTAATGGAAGAATACAGGGACATCTTATCCTCACCCACAGGGTTGCACTTTCATTATCAGGTCAAGCATTCAATCGATTTGACCCTTGGAACACCTCTACAAAATGGGTCAATATAGTGCTACTATGTTCTGGAAAATGAAGAGATCAAGTGGCAAATCTAAGAGATGCTAAAAAAATGGCACATATGACCAAGTTCCTGACATCGTAGGAGCCCAGTTATAATTGAACAAAATAAGGATGGGACCTAGAGGTAAATAAAATCACTATCAAGAACAGGTATCCAATCTCGTGGATTGATGACCTTCTTAACTAGCTCAAAGGGCCCAAGTATTTCAGCAAGATCGATATGAAGTTTGGCTATCACCAAGTTCCAGTGGAGCCCATAGATGTATGGAAGGCTGCCTTCAAATCCAAGGAGGTCATTTTTGAATGGTTGTTCATGCCTTTTGGGTTGAAAAACACCCCTGCTAATTTTATGAGGCTGATGGATGACATAATGCAGCCCTTCACCAACTCGTTTGTGGTTGTATATCTAGATAACATTCTTATCTTCAACAAAAGTTGGGAAGAACACTTGCAACACATTCGACAGGTCCTTCAAACCCTTCGGCAGCACAAACTATGTGGTAACTTGGAGAAATGAACCTTTGGCATGGCCCAGGTCTAATATCTGGGTTACATCATAGATGAGGAAGGCGTGCATGTGGAACTAGCAAAGATCCAAGCCATTCAGGATTTGGCAGCCCCAACCACTCTCACAAAGTTTTGTAGCTTTTTGGGCCTTACAATTTTTTATTGAAGGTTCATGTTGGGATTCTCTATATCACTTGGTCTTTGAGTCAGGTTACCAAGGTCGGAGTGAAAGCAAATTTTTCCTAGTATGAGTCCCAACAGAAGGAATTCATTGATCTTAAGCATTGCCTTTTCTCTTGCCAAACCTGCAATAACCATTTGAAATCGAGACAGACGCCTCTGACTATGTTATTGGTGTAGTTCTCACCCAGTAAGGGAATCCAGGGGATTTTCACAGTGAGACACTTTCTGATACAATTCAGAAGTAACCCACCTATGATAAAGAAATGAATTCTATCATGTAGTCTTACTGACAATGGAAACATTACGTTCTGGGGAAGGAAACAATCATCCACACAGATCAATGACCTCTTCAGTTTGTACAGACACAAGGGAAGTTGTAGAATGATCGGCATAAGAAGTGGTATACATATCTGCAAAAATTCCACTTGAACATTGAGTACAAGAAGGGAAGCACAAATCATGTTGTAGATTGCCTCATTTGGCCCCCAACTATAACACTAACTATTGTTCTCAACTCTTGTGGCCAAAAGACCTCTGGATGGACACAATTGTACAAGAATGATCCAAAATTCGCCACAACTTACCAGATGTTAGTGGATGGCAAGAAATTTCCATATTTCCACCTCCACAACGCATTATTATGCTACCTAGGCCACCTTTGTGTTCCTTCAAGTGAGCATGCCAAATTGATTTGGGAGGTGCACTATAGTCGGGTTGCATGACAATTCAGCATGGAGAAAATTGTGGTCACACTACAAAAGTATTTTTATTGGCAAAAACATCGACATGATGTTGGAAAATATATTAGATCCTACACTACCTGTTCCATCACTAAGCCAGCCATCAAGAATTAAGGCTTGTACACTTCTCTAGCTACTCCTAGCCAACCCTGGGAATCCATCTCCATGGACTATTTATCGGGTCTCCCTTCGACCAAGCGTGGTAATAACTATGTATTTGTGGTCATCACAATATTTTCTAAGATGGCCATATTGTCGACTTGCAAGAAGAGCATCACAACAGAGGACACTACCAAACTCTTCTTTGAACAAGTATGGGTACATTTTGGAATCCCGCAGACCATTATATTAGATTGAGATAGCAAGTTCCTAAGCACATTTTGGTTGAGCCTCTAAACATTATTGGACACTTAGTTCACCAAGTCGACTGCATTCCATCCCAGGTTGATGACCAGACCAAGGTCGTCAACAAGATGACAATTCACATCCTACGCATGTACAACTCCAAGAATCCATGAACTTGGGATGAGATTCTTCCTTATCTGCGACACAACTATAACAAAGCTCTCCATAGCTCAACTAGTTGTAGTCCTTTTCAAGTGGGTCTGGGTTTTCAACCATTGTGTTTGATTGATGTTGTCATGCCTCATGTGACTACATAGACAAAATCCACACATGTACAGCTGAAGCTAATAAATCAACCTGGTTTATTGAACACATCCAACACATCCCCTAGAAGGTGCATGACATCTTGGATAAGTCCAATTCCAAGTACAAACAATGGCATGATCAACATCAGGTGCCACACAAGTTTCAGGTGGACAACAAAGTTTGGTTGCATTTGCAGAAAGAATTCCTTACCGAAGCCCATCAGAAGCTTAGACCACTCTGATATGGGCCTTACACCATCACCAAGGTTGTGGGAGATAATTCTTTTTATTTCAGTAGTCCCCCATTCCTTTGCCTGCACCTAGTGTTCAATGTGGATCACATTCAACCATACTTTCCACCATTACTAGACACATCAGGCATTGCAGAACAAATCACACCAATGGAGCTAAACCTAGACTACATGGAATAGGACACAATTGATCGGATCATAGACATGCAAATCAAGAACACTCGTCAACAGAGGATCCAACTGTATCAGGTTGTGAAAGTGGTCCAACCCCTTCACCAAGGCAAGTGGCTCACCAGGACCAAGTTTAGCAAGATATTATCCATCTCATGGAAGCACTCAACGTAACGAGGACCATTGCTTCCTAAGGGGGGAATATTGATCCAAATGGATATTGGTGGCCACCCACCTATTCCACTTGGACCCCCACCAATGTTTCTTCCAGTTTCCTTAATTGTCGCATAATTTACTATTTTTGGCAGTTTTTCGAGTCCTATAGTTTTACTAAATGGGTTTGCAGTCGAAAGTTGTATTTCTTGGATAGATGTTTCTGACGAAGTATCATATGCCTGAAATGGAGATCATATGCCAAAGTTACAACCCCAAGAAGTTCATGTACAAATTTACCCCAACAAGGCCCAAAGACTTTTGGCACTTCATCTCATAGGGTTAGGTTTTTGGATGTTTAGGGGTTTCCATTGTTTCTCAACAATAAATAGGCCTTCGATCCTCATTGTATAATAGTTTAGAAGGCATGTAGCCACCATATCTCTTCTCAGAGATAAGCTACCATCACCTGAGCTAGTTTATTTTGATTTTGCATGTAAACAGTTCTCAGTACTTTGTCGTTAATGAATTGAAGTTATGTTTTCCATGTATCTTTGTGTTTCTATTTTTACCTATGTTTCATTTCATTCCTTCGTAAATCTGGATTAGTGGTATCAAAGCGGTTTGTTCTTTCTTTATTTTTCTCTACATGTCCCCAACGAGCTCGAGGTATAACAGGTTAGGGCTCGAATTGGTTGAACCTTTGCAATACTGTCCTTGAACCTTGACGACCTCCCATGGAAGAAGGAAAGAAAGATGAGGCAGTAGTAGATTCTTATAAAATATTGCTCGAAGAAGCCCTTTAGCGACAAAGCAACATGAGGATGGACACATTTTCCAAGTTTCTTCAGTGGATGCCCACTGGTGATGCATCTTCATCCAACAGCCACTTTGGGATGACTCCCCCTTCAAGGTACAAGTGAACTTTGATATCCCTATATTTGAAGGTCAAATAGATGCAAATGTTGTAGATAAATGGTTGAATCTGTTGGAAGGTTATTTTTTGGTCCATAGTTTCTATGATAAGGAGAAGATTACTTTTGTGTTCCTCAAGGTTGCCCCATAGGTCAAGGACGAGTAGGAAACTTATTATGAAAAAAGGGTTGAGGAACCCTCTATGTTTATAGTCATCTTGTCTTGGAATGCTTTCTGAGATGCTATTAGGGAACAATATTACCTCATGGGCTATGAGGAAAAGTACATACAGTGGACCACATTATGGCAACAAAGGGACCAAGATGTACATGAGCTCACTAATTTTTTTCATACTCTATGCACAAATTTGGGTATCAAATACTCTGAGCAACACCTACTGCTTAAGTATCGTGGTTATCTGCACAAATACATTTAGGAAGAAATGGAGTTTCTAGACATCTCCTCACTTAGCGTAGTGTATCGATATGCTGCTAAGATTGAACAAACAATTTAAACAAAAGAATTGTGACTTTGGATCTGCGAATCAGAAGTAGGGCAAGGGTGCCCCTAAATTGCAAAACAAAGGACAAAGCCAAGGTGGAGCAACCCAAGACAACCCATCAAAGTCATAAGCAAAAAATGGCACCACGAAGATGAAGAAGGACATAGGAAAGTGGTATGAGTTCCACAAGAGCCCCACTCACAACAGAAATGAGTGTCGCACCAAGTAGTTACTAGTGGTCGAGTTGAAAGCTTCGGAGTTTGATGCAAGTTCTAATTATGAGCTAGAACTTGATAAGGGGAATGAAAAGGGGAAGTAGATTATTGACGCCAAACACAATGCCACTATTTCCACCACCAAGGTCTAGAAGATTGAGCCTGAAGATATCGAGGAGTGGCAGTGTCTCTTCCACTCATAGATGTGGGTGAAGGGTTCATTGTTATAGTTCATTATCGACAACAGGAGCCAAAATAATATCATTTCAGCAAAGGTCATGAATTGGTTGGGCCTACTGACCACACCACACCCCTAGTCATACACCATTGGGTGGCTTCACCAAGGACGAGAGCTATGCGTCATCCAGTAGTGTTGCCTTCCCTGCAACATCAAGCCCTTCACGGATGAGGTATTGTGTGATGTTGATCCTCTTGAAGTTTGTGATGTATTATTAGGCCAACCATACCTGTGGAGGCATCATGCTACATATGAGTCTAGTCTTCACACTATTATTATTACTTTGGGAAATAAGTTATACAAGATACCATAGGTAGCCCTGCCTACCGCCATCTCTTTGATCTCTGCTAAGTAATGCAGTAAGATCATCTCCTAGACTGGGAAATTTGTTTTCTTTTTTATTCATTTTCAGAGTAAGGAGAAGATCATGGCCACGTACATGGCCTCTACAAAGGTTCCTCTGTGTAGCAGAAGTGGATGGATAAGGTAGTGGAAGAATAAAGGGACAACTTCTCCTCACCCACAAGGGTGCCCTTACACTGTCAGGTTAAGCATTCAATCAATCTGACCCCTAGAGAACCTCTACTCAAAGGATCGACATACTACCGCTCCATTCTGGAAAAAGGAAGAGATCAAGCATCAGATCCAGGAGCTATTACAAAAAGGGTGCATCTGACCCAGTTCCTCACCTTGTGGGAATCTGATTATGACTTTACAGAAGAAGGATGGGAACTGGAGGCTTGGCATTGATTATTAGGAACTGAAAAAAAATCACTAACAGGAATAGGTATCCAATCCCACAGATTGATGACCTTCTTGACTAGATCAAGGGGGCTAAGTATTTCAGCAAGATCAATCTAAAGTTTGTCACCGAGTTCTAATAGAGCCCACAAATGTATGGAAGACCTCCTTCAAATCCATGGAGGGCCTTTTTGAATGGTTGGTCATGCCTTTCAGGTTGACAAATGCCCCTGCTACTTTTATGAGGTTGATTAATGACATCTTGTGGCCCTTCACCAACTCGTTCGTGGACATTCTTATCTTCAACAAGAGTTGGGAAGAGCACTTGCAACACATTCAATAGGTCCTTCAAACCTTGCAACAACACAAACTATGTGTCAACCTGGAGAAATGCACCTTTGGCATGGTCAAGTCCAATATCTAGGTTATGTCATAGATGAGTAAGGAGTGCATGTGGATCTATCTATGATCCAAGTCATTCAAGATTGGCCAGCCCTAACCACTCTCATAGAGCTTCATAGATTTTGAACCTTGCCAATTTTCATCGAAGGTTCATGTTGGGATTCTTCCATATCACTTGGACTTTGAGTTAGGTTACCAAGGGCAGAGAAAAAGAAAAGTTTTCCTAGTCTGAGTCCCAACAAAAGGCATTCATTGAGCTAAAGCACCACCTATTCTCTATGCATGTACTCACATTTCAATACCCTAACAACAATTTAAAATTAAGATAGACACATTCGACTATGTTATTGGTGTATTTCTTACCCAACAAGGGCATCCAATGGCGTATCACATTGAGACACTTTCTGATACAATTCAGAAGTACCCCACCTATGATAAAGAAACGTATTATATCGTGCATGCTTTCCGGTAATGGAAAAATTACATTATGGGGAAGGAAATGGTCATCCACACAGATCATCGACCTCTTCATCTCACACAAACACAAGGGAAGTTTCATAATGATCACCATCAAAAGTGGTCTACATATACGAAACAATTCCACATGAACATTAATCATAAGAAGGGAAAAAACAATCTTGTTGCAAATTGCCTTTGTTGTCTCCCAGTTGTAGCGCTGACTATTGTCCTCAACTCTTGTGGGATAAAAGACCATTGGTTTTGGTTGTACAATCCAAAAGATAAAAGACCATTTCATAAATGTGGGATAAAATACCATTGGTCGTGGTTGCACAATCCAAAAGATAGGTGTTGTATTATTTTAAATTTCATCAAATCAATATTTATCGCTCATATAAGGAATCGAGAAGATTTGGATCTTATTTATTGGGATTGAGTAGAAAAACCTATGAGCAGGGAAGTGTTAAATCTTAGGAAATAAACTAGCTACAGTAAAGCAACCAAATATTGGTTGGATGATTGGACATCTGCTTCTAGTAACATTTGTGGGTATTTTAGCAATGGTGTCTACTGTAGCTAGAATATACACATTTAAAATTTTAAAGTTTTGGAGGTGAACTTGGACAAAGTACAGCGTTTTGGGGCAAATTTGGCCTTTCTTTTCTACTCTCGACCTATTGTACAAAACAATTATTTTATTAAAAAATGACCCAAGGCCCTAGAGCGTTGCCATTCATATGGCCTCAAAGTTCACAATAAATCATAAAGCTAGCGCCTAAAGTTGATTACTAAGCCAAGGGACAAGAACCTTTTCAATATATGTTGTAACAATTTATGGGGTTCCCAGGTATATTAAGAGATTATAGTGTTTTTGTTTACTCAATGTGGTGTAGAGAAGCAGAATGGATTTAAGCAGGATTTCGATTTCAACATCATTTCAAAAATGAAAGGGTTGAGTTTGTCTTTGTTCATCCAACAACCATGACATCGGTTGAAAAAACTTATTTTCAGTGTCATCTTCTCCACAACCAAGAAGCCAGCGTACATGCAAAGCACCGAGAAGTGTGTGATGTTGTTTCTAAAAGGTATTGCATACAACATTGTGATTAAAATTTTTAAATTAACATATATGATAATCATTAAGGGAGTTGGGTGAGAATTTTTGTTGGGGGAGACTTGAAGGTATTTTACTATGGCAAGGCAGACAAACCTGTTATCGAGGTTATATACTAAATGTATTGGCTTCAATATCATATCCATACATAACAGAAAACTGTGGTACCATTCGTTAATGGATTTTCAATTGGAGGAGGTGCAAGTCTGTGAATAACATCCATTTTTTATGTTAATTTCAGAACAAAAAGGGAATAATCTTCATTGTCTCTTCCTTTACAATCTATTTGGTTGTGCGTTTTTATGGGTGGGACCCTATCGCCCAGACAAATGTTATGTTATCCCCACAATTAATTATGGGTATATTGAAGCATATATCAAACCATTCAGACCCAACACTAGGATTTTTCTTTTTCACTTGGGAAAAATAACTACGAAAAAGAAGTTGGTAGTTGCCAATGGATGTGAGAAAATTATTGTGGAATTTTTTCTTAAAAGGAAAGAGACATCAATGAGTTTCAAGAATTGATTTAGAAGCAGATCAAGCATTGTAGTAAACATGATCGGTCATTCATTTCTACTATACGTTCCAAGGGTTGATATTAAGGCTACTCAAAGAGCATCCTACAAACCTTATCGAATTTCCAAAGCAATACATATAGGGGTAACTATTTTCAATGTGTTTTCCAATACTGAAAGAAAGGCTACTCAAAGAGCATTCTACCTTATCAAATTATCAAATCAATACATACAGGGGCAACTATTTTCAATGTGTTTGCCAATTCTGAAAATGAAATCTTTCATGCCATTTAAAAAACACTAAGAGACACTACTGTTAGTGGTTCATAACCCTTATTCTACAAAGAAATCATTCTTATTCGATAAATAAGTTTTTGCAGCTACAAATCAAGGTTTTGAGCATGAGTAGGCTTTGGGGTGTTGGTGCAGGTTCATCATTGATTGTTGATGTTATGTTTCATAAATCATATCATGTCATAATTAAAGCCTTATTCCAAGTTAGCACATCCTTTACTTTGTCACTGGATGGTCCTGCTTTGAGAAAGAAATTCCAAGTCTCGTGGAGTCGAGTAGCGCTCAACCGAAAACAAAGATGCAACAAATGCCAATATTGAGATCGTAAGTCTAAAATGTAGAAGAGAGCTTCAATGCAGAGTCAAAGATGGAATTTATAACTTGTTATTAATGATATCTACAAAGGTATACAACCTCTAGGAGAGCTTGCAAGTGTGAAACAAATCGACGACCTAGAACATTCATGCCTTTGATTTGACAATGCATTATTTATGAAGTGGTATAGCAAATCTCAAAGGGGCTAGCGTTTTGTTTTCAAAAGTTTTTTATTTAATTATATATATATATATATATTATATATATATAATATTAAAATTACCTTTTTTGTAATTTAATCATTTCTAAGCCTTTTAAAAAGGAAGTCACAGTTTATAACTAATTCAAGAATTAGTTTGAAACTAATTTTGGGATAGTTAACCAGTTAGGTTTAGGAGGGGGAATAAAATATGGAATATATTCAAGGGTAAGGGTTTAGAGGTGCAGACTTCAACTCTCCATGACTGGCATTGTAAATAGAAAATCTCTCTGAAGTCTAAATAATACATTGCAACTTGATTCTAACTTTGGGAGTTGCAATCATGTTTTCCCCTTTGTGTTTTCATTCTTTCATTTAATGTTTTGCTTCTATTAGCATGAGTGTAATGAATTTGTTGGCTTCTTTTATTCATCATATTTATTAATTTTGTTTCTTTAGCAAAGAGATATGCAAAACTTGTTTAAAGAGGCCTTAAAAGGCACTCCACCATGTTGTAAATTCATTCAAATCTTCTTCGTCTTTCAAGATTTTGTCTACAATTTTATGCTCAGATTCTTGATTGCCTATGTATAAATTTTTCCATCTTTATTTTCTTCAAACCACTCCTTTAGTACAGAAATTTGCAAGTCTCAGAGTTTCTTTGGCCATTTTGTTATGGAAGGCTAGGGTTTTAGAAGTAGAAGTTTTGGTTGCAAGCCCTCATGGCCTATCACTCTAACCACTAATTTTAAAAAAATTTCCATCAATTTCAAGATGTCTCGGGCACTAGTTCCCCCATAACCATGAACTTCCTCCGAAAGTTACAACATGTTCCTTCAAGAGAGCGTGCTAAATTCATTTGAGAGGCGCACTACAGTCAGGTCGTAGGACATTTTGGTGTGGAGAAAATTGTGGTCGTACTACAAAATTATTTTTATTGGCCAAAAATATGACAGGATGATGAAAAATATATCAGATTTTGCACTGCATTTGCCATTTCCAAACCAACCATCAAGAAGCAAAGCATGTACACTCCTTTGCCTACTCCTAGCCAACCCTGGGAATCCATTTCCACGGACTATCTATTAGGCCTCCCTTCAACCAAACATGGTAATGATTGTGTATTTGTGGTTGTGGATAGAATTTCTAAGATGGCCATACTGTCGGCTTGCAAGAAGAGAATCACAATAGAGGATAATGCCAAACTCTTCTTTGAACGAGTATGGGTAAATTTTGGAATCCCATAGACCATTATATCATATCAGGATAACATGTTCTTGAGTACATTTTGGTCGAGCCTCTAGACATTATTGGACACTAAGCTCACCAAGTCGAATGCATTCCATCCCCAAACTGATGACCAAACTGAGGTTGTCAACAAGATGATAGTGCACATCCTACGCATGTACAACTCCAAGCATCCATGAACCTGGGATGAGAGCCTTCCTTATGTGCAACACAACTATAACCGAGCTCTTCATAGCTCAACTGGCCGCAATCCTTTTCAAGTGGGTCTAGGTTTTTAATGATTGTGTCTGAATGATGTTGTCATGCCTCATGTCACTACACAGACATAATCCACACAGGTACAATCTGAGGTTAATAAAGCAACCCAGTTTATTGAACGCATCCAACACATTCACTAGTAGGTGCACAACATCGTAGATAAGTCCAATGCTAAGTACAAGCATCGACAAGATCAACATTGGGTGCCACACAAGTTTCAGGTGGGCAACAAAGTTTGGTTGCATTTGTAGAAAGAATGCCTTAACATAGCCCATCAGAAGCTCATAATATTCTGATATGGGCCCTACACCATCAACAAGGCTATGGGATACAATTATTTTGAGATCAGAATTCCCCCATTCCTTGGCCTTCACCCATTGTTCAATGTGGACCACCTTCGACCATACTTTCCACCATTATTGGACACATCATACATTGCAGAACAACTCACACCAACAAAGATAAATCAAAACTGCATGGAACAAGCCACAACTGATCATATCATGGACATGCAGATCAAGAACACTCACCAGTAGAAGATCAAATTGTATTGGGTTGTCAAAGTTGGCCAAATTCTACACCAAGGCAAGTGGCTCACTAGGGACCAAGTTTGCTAGAAGTTTCCCCATGTCATGGAGGCACTCAACGCAATGGGGACCATTGCTTCCTAAGTGGGGAGGACTGGTCCAGGTGGATATTGGTGGCCACCTGTCTATTGCACTTGGACCCCACGATTATTTATTTTAGTTTCCTTAATTGTAGCATAATTTTCTATTTTTGTCAGTTTTTCGGGTCCTGAACTTCCAAAGTCATTTTGAGGCCCTAAACGACGTTTTTTTTTTTTTTTTTGGGAAAATGGGAAAAATAAAGGCTTACTATATGTGTTTGTAGTTGAAAGTTGTATTCCTCGGATAGATCTTTCTAATGAGGTATCATACATGTCAAATGAAGATCATATGCCAAAGTTACAACCTCGGGAAGCTGATGTACCAATTTACCCCAAGAGGGCCCACATACTTTTGGCGCTTCATCTCCTAGGGTTAGTTTTTTGGATGTTTAGGGTTTTCCATTATTTTCAATAATAAAAAGGCCTTTGAACCTCATTGTAACACATTTTAGAAGGCATGTAGTTGCCACATCTCTTCTTAGAGATAAGCTACCATCGCTTAAGCTAGTTTATTTCCATTCTGCATGTAAACAATTCTCAGTACTTTGTCATTAATAAATTGAAGTTTTGTTTTCATTGTATCTCTATGTTTTTGTTTTTATCTATATTTCATTTTGTTCCTTCATAAATTTGGGTCACTGAGCTAGTTGTTGATCATTTCTGGACACAGATTAGTCTTGACATGCATGGTAAAAACATAGTGGAGTGACACATGGTAAAAACATAGCGGGGAGACACGAGTTAAAAGATTATTATCTAGTGGGTCACACGAAGTAGGTATACACAACCTTTGATGAATGAGAAAATGAGGGAGCGACCGCTGTATTGGCCCATGAACCCCCTCCAACTTGTGTTGGAACATCATTGCATAGTATTTAATTGATTTCATTGAAATTTGAAAGTAACAAAACATATGTTGTTATTCACCATACATTCACAAACACAGATCCCACCAACAACTCTCTGCCACATATCACAATTAAAGCTACTTTATTGCCACACATCCATTTATATGTGTTCAATTTCCTGAAACCCATTCTTGACTGCGATCTCTAATCATGCCAACTACTCATTATGAAGATCGAGGAAAATGCTTTTCAAAGCCATAAACAACACAAGGGAAAATGTTTTCTTGTTTTCTTACTATACTTTTTTTCAACAATTTTTCTCACCATACTTTTGTGTGGGCAAGATTTTACTTTTAGCCAAAATATTGTTACCAAATGATAGGAAATGGCATTGAAATAAGTAACAAATGCAACAAAGCGATGATGGAGATGCAAACGAAAGATGTAATCATGTTGTTATAGTATTGTGAATATCAGACTCTTTTCGAGTTCATCCTAGACTTGATACTTTGCAGTTGAACATGCAAGTTTAAAACCAAGACACCATGAGAAGGAGGGATCTTATGAAGTCGAAGCTTGTTTTTCGTACATGAAAACTACTATGCCTAACTTTTTGTGACCAAATTTTGAGCTTTATTCTTTATAATTAGGAAGAATTATAGTATTTTTCTTATAGCTACAATTATTGTGATTTCTATGCAATTCTATGTGTTGGGTTTATGGTTTTAGCTTCGACACAAGCCTTTAGGTACTTTTCCCTTATAATTTCTAGGAAACCCAAACCAAGAGGATTTTAATTTTATGTTTTTTCCCTTACAACTAACACAAATATTTAATTATGAAACCCATGTGAGAGGTTGTGAGAGGGTTTATCTCAGAAGAAAACTATATGATTACCTCCTCCTCTTCATGTTCCCTCAACCTATAGATTGCATGGTCTTGTAATTCTCTTTGCATTTGAAAGACATGTCACTATCGTAATGAATGTTACAAGACTTGAAGACATATTGATAAGTTCATGGTTGTTATTTCTTTTCTCTTTCTCAACCATTTTCATGATTGTTGCAACTTTTGCAAAGCAACAAGGTTTTTGTAGATAAACCATGAAGGTGAGCATTATAAATATATCAATAACGAATTGTAAAGATATCAATAATGAATTCATATGGCCCTTGCTTCGCACAAAAGGAAAAATATGAAAATCTGCGTTCTAATAATAAAATTGAACTCCTTAAAGGAATGACAAATTCAGAACAAACAAGGTTAGTTTCAACTTCAAGTTTTGGTTGCAACCTTACATTCCTATAATAATTAAGGCATTCTAAATGGGGGAATTAAATCAACTAGTTTCCATTGATCGCTTACTTGGAGAGCACGGCGTAGAGTTGAAAAAAAGTCTATGAATTTTAGACTTCATCCTTGGCACTGGTTTCTAGTAGCTAGGTGGAGCATCATGGACAAAGGTAAAGGCATTATAAATGGGGGAATTAAATAAATTGGTGTTTGTTTCTTGCTTACTTGGAGAGAATGATGTAGAGATCAAAGAAGTCTTTGAATTTTAGAATTCATCCTCGCCATTGGTTTTTGGTAGCCAAGTAGAGCATCATGGACAAAGGTGGAGTGGAGCCAAATATCAACAATATGCAAGAGGCTTACAAGTGCTTTGAAATTGCAAATTTCTTTTATAAATGGTTGCCTTGGACGAAAATATGAAATATTCCAAGGTTTGATAGGCAGCATAGGTTTGTAACCCACTTCTAATCTTGTCTTTGGAGGTTATTAATGTGTTATTTTACCTGAAAGACAATTGTTGGAGGCTGATACTGGGATGAAAGACCGGAAGACGGAAGGATGGAGTGCGCTGGTCTCGGTTAACTAGAGTTAGGGCACCTGTAGAAACCACAGGCGCATGAGGGTTTTTTTTTTCTATTTTTCTCGCCATTTCTTCACCGTTCCGCACTGTTGTCGCGTCGTTTTCCCCGCCGTCCTTGCATCACAGTCGTCTGTTCCGTTCCCGCTAGCAAAGATGGAAGGTCACATGGAGACCGACCTAGTCGACTACTCTACAGATCTGCTCGAAGACTAGGTCATTTTCGATAACCCTAATTTCTCAGTGTCGGTTTCACGAGTTCCGGGGGAATCGGACTCTTCTCCGCAGGACACCTCGCCCCTAGTCTCTTTGCCTGAATATATATCGGAGCCATCAGCCTTTGCACGGTTTTCTGATTTCTCGTCGGGCCTGGAAGCACCTCCCCTGTCCCCTGGTACCCTCCATATCCTATCTACCTTCTCGCCTCATCAGCTATTCTTTGATCCGCACCCACCCCTTTCACTGTGCTTCAAACCCCTTCGGTGGCGGCCCCTGTTTCTGGATTACAAGCTCCCCCTGTGTCAGGGTTTAGGCCGTCTGGCTGTTTTGAAACCCTGGCGGTTCATGTAAGGGCCACAAAATCCACATCTCCTGAGGGGATACAAACCCCTTTGTGGATCATTCCTTGGCTCCTCGCACCAAGAAACGGAAATCTAGGTGCATCAAGGAGACGTCAAAGGACATTAACATAAGGTTTGGAGAAACAGCAGCCATCGGGAAAAGTGGCGGTTATGGCTCGTACCATTCTGGTAGGACATGTGCGTGGGCGGGCATACTCTACCAATAGATTACGCTATGGGTAAAGGAGATCTGGGGAGGGCTACTAAAAGAATTACCGGATGTTCATGTTCTCCCCCGTGGATGGTTCTCTCTTAATTTTTCTAAAGAAATCTACACGGATCTGGTTCTGGCAAAGTACTGGCACATTGAAATGGCACTAGTCCTACTCAAGAGGTGGAGCCCCCTTTTCGACCCAGAGCGCGAACAGATTGGGGCGGGACCCCTGTGGGTTTGATTGCTGGGTTTACCGCTACAATACTGGAATGAGGAGGTACTCATAAGGATTGGCAATGCGCTTGGCACATACCTGGACCATGACTGCACGTTTGTGGAATCAAAGAAGCGTACACTTGCTCGTGTGCTCGTACACCTAGACACAAGAGAAGGGCTGGAAGAAAAAATCAAATTGCATTGGGGAAAATACAGCAGAATTCAGATCTTGGACTAAGAAGGTGTCCCGTTTCGTTGCAATCGATGCCATCAGGTGGGGCATTTGTACAAGGATTGTCCGCTCAATAAAAAATTGGAGGAGTCACCTAAGATTACTCCAATCCCATCTAGAGGTGTCTCCCCTGTTATAACTCGCCAGGCTCAGGGTCCCTCTCCGGCCTCACAGGTCTCTCCACAAGCTACTCCGCAGAAATTAGGAAACAAGGGATTAGAATCGTCCTCCCCGCCGATGACCAGGGCTTGGGCAGCAGCAGAGGTTGCTCAGGTCTCGAGTACATCTCTATCCCTATCTCCCCGTTCACTTGATTCTTCATCGATTTTGGTTGCATCAAAAGCTCATGTATCATCTGCACACTGCATCATATCATCCCCTCCCCCGACTATCTCTTCGGTTCAGCCCTCCATTCCACCATCATCCTCTTTTTCCTCGCAATCATCTCCCCGTAAATCAGCCTCCCATCCCTATGCTCTTCGATCCCGCTCTCACAAAGCTGATCTACCAGGTAGTCAGGTGGGGCTGGGTATCATCCAATCAGGGACGGGACCTATGACCTCCAGAGGCAGGAAGACCGAACTCTCAAAAGCTATCAGATGGGCTGGGGCAGAGGTTGCTTTAGGTCGTCAATCTACACTCGAAGGGGTCCTTAGAGAAATTCCAACCCCGAGGAGTGTTCCCCCATGAAATGCTTATCTTTCAATTGTAGGGGTTTGGCTAGTCCCCCTAAAAAACTAGCCCTACAGAGGCTCTTCGAGGTAGAACAACCTGACATTATTCTACTTCAGGAGACTCTAGGTCCGGCTAAAAACGTTACCCTCTCCTTACAAACCCTGGCCCCAAAATGGAAATTCACGGCATCTGATGCTATTGGACGATCAGGGGGTCTGGCTATTGGCATCAACCCCAGAACCATCAGAATCGATGCAGCTTGGGGTGGACTGGGGTTCTTGGGTATTGATACTTTTTCATCGGAGCTTGGAAAATCTCTCAGAATCTTGAACGTTTATGGGCCATGTCACCAAAGGGAGACTTTTGGAGGCGTCTCCTAAATCTTTCATTATTGGCCCAAGATCACACCATTCTAGGTGGGGATCTAAATTTTTCTTTGGGATTCAGTGAATCATGGGGGTACTCGGCACAGGTGGACGCCATCACGCAATTCATGAGGAATATTCTAGACCAGAAAAACTTCATTGATGTCCCCATGTAGAAGCCACAGCCCACTTGGAGGAACAGAAGGGTGGGCTCGGCAACACTAGCCCGCAGACTGGATAGATTCCTGATGAAGGGTCCTTTGCTTCAGAAATTTCACCATTACAAGCAATGGGTACATTCAGGGGGTATATCTGACCATTCCCCCATATATCTGGAGATACTTGGGCCACACCCGAAACCAAAACCCCCTTTTAAATTCAACCACACATGGATACAAGATCAGGATTTCATAAAATTGGTCAATGACTTTTGGAAGCAACATCTCATTGACAGAGAGGCTTCCCTGGAAAAGGGGTTCTATAGCAACCTCACCTTGCTAAAGCATCTAACCATCAATTGGGCAAAGGAAAAAAACATAAAGGAATCCGAACAGCTCACCAACATTGAAGTTGAGCTCCTTTCTCTACAGGATGACCGAAATTTGGGATTCATCTCGGGGGAGGAAAAAACTTGATTGATTGAGCTGGAAAACCAAAAAGCAAGCATCCTTAGACTAAGGGAGGAATCCAACAGATTGAGAAGTAGAGCCATATGGTTGAAAGCTGGAGATGAAAACTCAAATTTTTTTCAGAACTATGCAAAAGGAAGGAAAGTCTCAAATACAATATGGAATCTACCTCTACCTGAGGGGGTCTTGCAGATTCTTTCAATAAGCTCTCCCAGCTAGAAACTAATCACTTCAGAAGCATATACAAATCTCCACCAGGAACAAACCTAGCTGAAATTATTAATGTGGCAAATCATTTCCCTAGATATGTGAATGAGGAAGATGTGGAAGAACTTATGGCCTCGGTCACCATGGATGAATTAGAGGGCACATTAAAATGGTTCAAAAAAGATAAAAGTCCTGGTCCAGATGGATGGTCCATAGAGTTTTACCTAACTTTCTTTGAACTCTTGGGTCAAGACTTGCTGAGGGTGGTGGAGGAAAGCAGATCATCGGGCTGTTTATATCATGCTATCAACTCAACTTTCATAGCCCTCATTCCCAAGACTGACTCTCCTTCCTCCTTCGATGACTACCGTCCCATCTCCTTGTGTAACTGTCTTTACAAAATCATCTCTAAGATTATTGCCAATCGTCTCATACCCATCCTATCCAAACACATTGCCCCCCAGCAATTTGCTTTCATGGAGGATAGACAAATCCATGAAGCCATCGGTTCTTCACAAGAGGCCCTGCATTCTATTTGGTCTAGACACTTAAAATGCATTCTCCTCAAGATTGATCTGTCAAAAGCTTTTGATCAGGTTAGCTGGCTTTACATTAAAATGCTTCTCATTCATCTGGGTTTTCCACTATCTCTTATCAACTGGATCATGGCCTGCATTATGACCCCTTCTTATATTGTGCTCATCAATGGATCGGCCTCTCATTTCTTCCACTCCGAAAGGGGACTCCGACAAGGATGTCCTCTCTCCCCTCTTTTATTTCTCATGGTCATGGAGGGCTTGATCCAACTAATCATTGCTACTAAAAGAGAGGGATCCCTCAGCGGCCTCAGGATCACAGATGATTGCTACCTTACGCACCTACTCTTTGTGGATGATGTACTCATACTACTGGATGGTAGCATCCGAGACTCTCTATCATTCTCCCGAATCCTCCAACTCTTCATGAAGGCCACTGGCATGATGGTTAACCAGCAAAAATCCACGATCACTTTCGCGAGAAACTCAGTAAACAAAGCTCAAATTGCTCATCAAGCCTTCCCTTTCTCCATTCACCCAATGGACAGGGGCCTAAAATATCTGGGATTCTAGCTTAAGCCTACGAGTCAAAGAATTGCAGACTGGGTCTGGTTAGTCAACAAGTTGGAGAAAAGGCTAAATTGTTGGAGTCACAGATATCTTTCTAGGGCTGGGCGCCTAGTTCTCATTAAATTGATGCTGGAAGCAACCCCAGTCTTTTGGATGGCACTAGCCTGGATTCCCATAAATATTCTTGCTCGACTTCAACATATCTGTAACAAATATCTCTGGGCTAGAAGCCAGGACAAGCGCATTTTTGCTTGGATTGGATGGCAAAAGATAGCACTCCAAAAAAGGTGGGGTGGCTGGGGCCTAAAGGATCTTCCACTATTTGCTAAAGCAATGGCAACTAAAATGAGCTGGTCACTGCTAACAAGCCAGAACTTATGGGCTCGATTATCATACCATAAGTACATTTGGCCACAAGATATTCTGGACTGGGTAAGGCTCCCAAATTGGAATAGGACTGGAATATCAATTGTTTGGAAGGCCTTGCTATTCTCCTTGCCCATAATCAGGGATAACCTGGTTTGGAGAATAAATGACGGATCTCTGGCTAGAATTGGGATGGATCCATGGATTGGCAGCGGAGGAAGGAATACCCTATCACAAGATCTGATTCAGTACCTACACTCCCGTGACATTAATGTAATCGTACAAGCTGCTGATCATGAAAACTCTGGGATTTTTCATCAAGCATGGATGTCGGCGCATCAAATGAATCTGCCACTCAGATGGCATCAGGAATGGCAAGACTACTGTGCTGCACTAACTGAGTCTCATATAAGAATCAGAGACGGACCAGATGAATTAATATGGAGTCAGGAAGAGAATGGTAAATATTCTCCAAAGACTGGATATATCACTCTCAGTAGTCACAAAAAAACCAGACCATATCCCAACCTGGTGTCAAAGCATTTGGAAACTAACAGCTCCGCCTAGATCTAAACTATTCTTTTGGTGCGTATTGAGGAATAAGGTACCTACTGGAGAACACCTTATGCACAAAACAATACATGGGCCAACTTGGTGCGTGTTGTGTAAAGATGCATCGGAATCCACAAAGCATCTCTTCTTGAGATGCAGTGCTACACAGGAACTATGGCGATCTCTCTCAAATCACTTCTCTTTCATTGGCAATTGGGAAGGATCGAAACTGATCGAGGCTTGGAATAATTGGGCACAAAAACAAAAGGGATCGAAATTTATAATCCTACCGATTATCGTAAATTGGCAGATTTGGAAGGCTCAAAATCGATCTATTTTTGAGGATAGACCTATCACCTGGCCATTGATCGAAGCCGCTATCTTTGCTGCCTACAAGGAACTCCCTGACCCACAGCCCCCAAAAGAGCACCATCCCCATCCGCCCCCTTGCATTGACAAAAATACCCCTTGGGCCTTCTTTGATGGGGCTGCAAATCATCTAAGCTGTGGGGGAGGTTTTACGTTACATTTGAATGAACATCATCATTATACTGTAAAATCAGGCCTAGGCGCTGGAACTAATAACTTTGCTGAGCTCATTACACTGTGACATCTTCTCCACTTTGCTCTTCACCACCATTGCACCAGCATCAATATTTTCGGGGATTCAAAAATTGTAATAAATTGGTTCAATGGCATATCTGATTGTCACATACACACACTCAACATCATCCTAAATGAAGTTTTTATATTCAAGGCAGCTTTTAACAACATCACTTGCTCTCACATTTACATGGAACATAACAGCCATGCTGAAAAATTATCCAAGGAGGTCGCGTTGATGGACATAAGCATATGGGAGATCACTGAGGTGAAGGAACAGAACGAACACAGATATTTTCACCGGCCTTACATAGACCAAGGATATCAGTGTGCACCAGAATCTTAATTTACTGAACAAGATTTTTGTTTTTTGTCATGCAGACAGTGCTTATACATGATGATGAGACAATGCATATTTTTTGTGGGAATGATATTGTGTTTATTACCAGCCTTATGGCAAGATGTAAACAGTCTTATTTGACTATTTCCTAGAGAACTACATAGTGCTCTGCACGATATATTTATGTAAATATGGAACACTGTTATATACACATTGGAACTCGCATATGCGTAAAGCATCTACAATATGTAATTTTTCCAAATATAATGAAAAATTATGGATTTTTCCAGTGGAAAAAAAATAAATTAATTAAAAAAAAAAAAAAAAAAAAAAAAAAAAAAAAAAGGACAATTGGAGGCTTCTAGTAAATTATACTTGTTGGACAAGATGATGGTAAAACTTAAAGATCAAGGACATAGAGTACTTATCTATTCACAATTCCAACGTCTGTTAGACCTATTAGAAGATTATCTCAATTATAAGGTATGTATTTGATCCCTCTCATCTAGTTCTTTTGTTTGTATGAGGGATTTCTATTGTTGGTATCATGGTCTTGCGGTATAATTATTCTTACATGTAGAATAAGTATTTTTTTCACCATTGTTGACATATCAAATTTGATTAAAGTAATGGAACTATGAAAGGATCAATGGAAAAATAATTGGACTTGAAAGAAAAATACAAATCGATCAATTCAATGAACCTAATACTACAATGTTTTGTTTTATACTTTCAACATGAGCGGGAGGACTGGGGATAAACCTGGCCGCCACAGATACTGTTGATAAATATTTTTGTGAGTACACATTTCATGAGATCATATGATCGCTTCATTTTGAATTTTTGAGATGACACTCTGGAATAAAATTGGGGAGCAAGTTTCATTATGAGCACATGATTTTTCTTATGGACATGTTCAAAATAATGTGCAGTGACTAGAATCCATATTTGTAGGCAGTGGCTAGGGATCATCACCTTGCACAGACAAATAAGGTCCAATCATTTGTGCTTTAGGTTTTTTTGAAGCCTCGAAAATAACTACAACAACAAGGGGGAGAACCACCTGTCGGGGACTTGAATATTGTCCTTTCCATTTGGAATAGTGGCTATGACTAGATATAACGGGACCAATTTCCCAATAAAAATGTTATAGAATTGATAGATTGTTTATGGCCAAAAACTAAGTGATAGATGGGGTGGTTTTTAAACTATAATACATGTACATTAACCTATCTATTACCCGAGGTTACTTATGTTTATGCGATCTAGCATAAATGTCCCTAGTGTATGATAATAAAGATTGATCAAACATTACAAAAATGAAAATATTTTAAGATAATTATTTTGATTAAATAGTTAATCAAAATAATTTATGAAACACATATCACAATCAAATAAAGTTCAAAAATTGCTTATATATGTATTAAGGATGACAATTCTAGCATGTTCAGAAGTGAATTAATACGGAAATCCATTACAGAAGATACATATAATAAACAATATAAAGAGGAATGACTATCTATTCATAAACAAAACAGAAATACAATGATAAAAGTACCTAATATATATTATTCTGCTCATGAAAGAAATAGTTCTCGTCTAGACTTTCTCATTAAGATGGCTTAAAAAGTACAAAAGTGCAAGCTTCCAAAGCCTTCTCTACAAAATTATGGGACCCTGATCTAGTTGTTCTACTAAGACAAATTTCAAAAATACAATAGCGCAAGCTTCCAAAGTTTTTCTTTATAAAATTTGGGGACCATTTCTTTGTACACATGAAAGAGTTTATATAAAAAAAAATAAGGTATCAAAATAGACAATACATGAAAGTTCTGAGGAGGTTAAAACAACTCTCCTTAAAATAAGTGACAATAATAAAGAAATATAAGTTGTTGAAACGATGAGCTCATGAATGCAATTGTATCTATTCTTTTATTAACTGCTTGTGCTCGTAAATATCCATCATTGGCTTAACTTTAGGAGGTTGACCTGCCCTCATGCATAGCTCCCCTGTGTACACTACATTTGAAAGTGCAAGAAGCATATGGGTGGATGAGTCAGCAAGGCAGCAGAGCATTAGCCACTAAATGTGTGGCTTCACAAGATATTTCCAGTACATTTCCCAATCGAGTTTAGTCTATTTTTAAATTGCTTTTTCCTTTTCTTTTGAATTTTCTTGCCATTGTCTTTCTAGGACTTGGATATCAAGAAGATTACCATGTGGGCATTCTTGAATTAGGTTGGCATTATGCAGGTTATCATTGATAGCTTCAATGATGTTATTGGAAACATCGGTTGCCCTGGAGATTGCTCTTTCTACCTATTTCAATTGAATGTCCCAATGAGAAGAGGATTTCCATGTGAGATTCCTCTATTCTGGGAAGGTCTATTGCTCTGCCTTTTGGTGTATCCCGCAATGTTATAAATCATACTATTTTATCATCAATGTCATTGAAAGTCACCCTCAGATCAGATGATTGATTCATCAATGAATCGCTTTAAACACATTGTGGGTTGATGATAGATAACTTTTGACAGAACGTTGCTTGTTTCTTTGATAATAGAGTGTTTAGATCCAATGCTTCCTTTATAAAGTCCTCCACTTTAGGATTGTCCTTCAACTGATAAAGTGAAAACTGGAGTTGTTGGATTTGGGCATCCTTAGTACGGGTCTTTTCTTGATATTGGAGCTTTAATTGATCAAAGCTTTGCTAGAGTTGAGACAATTGTGTCTTTACTTGATGGTAAATACTTTGTCTTTCTTCTACCAACTATTGCTTCAACTATTGAATTATCTCTTCTTTTTCCCTTACCAGTTGTCGAACTTCTACTGCTTTGTCAATCGTAGCAGATGCATAAGCACCTACGAACTATGACAACTTTGTCAAATTCTCTGAAGGATCAGTTTGTGTATCCTTCCATACCATGTCCATTGGTATATCACCAGGAATTAATTTTGATGATGGTTATGTTCTTCTCCTTTTTCTATATATTTTCACCACATCCTGATGCTTGGGACTGTAAAAAACGTCAAGAGGAGGGATTTATTCCACTTTAAGGACAATTTTAGATGAAGGGAATGTGAGGATGATCTTAATTCCCTCTGTAGTGACAGCTTTATTAGAAGCTATAATAGTAAACGAGATTTGTCCAGTGTTTTGGGGTGTGTTGAATGTTTTCTCCACCTCAATATTTTCTGCTCATTATTGTCCTTTAAGTTGTTGATCAAACTGTTTCTAGGCTTCATCCAGCAGATTATTAAAGGGTGTTTTATCAGTATGTATTTCTATGGTTTTATCTTCCACTTCAATATCCTTAGTGGTGGGCTCCAGTATTGCAGCAATAATGTTGCAACTCCTAGGACTCCCTTCTTTACTTTTATCAACCCGGTAGTTCGTAACAAACTTGGGAGCGACGGTGCTGTATGCACAAGTACTAGCTCTTGCCGCAGCTGTCACTTGGTCAGCTGGCACAAGTCCGCGAGGAGGTTAATCCAACTTCTATGAGCTCTTAGAAGAAGATTTTTAATTGATGGATGAAAGCTAACTCGAAGGAAGCTAATCTATTTGCGAAAAGAGATTGAAAAACTGAAGGAAAGTGCAAACCCTAATTCTACCAGCTAGTCCTACTAATGCAAAGAAGAGAATGAAAACTACTGAAAGAGGTGCCATTACTTGTATGAAGGTAAAATACATGTGTCTAGACTACCTCTATCTGAAGAAAACGTCTTTTTGTATTTTTGATTAAGTCGTTAGTTTCATCATGCATATGCTTTCACTGTTCTTGACTGTGCAGGGGTCGATCAAGGAGGAGAAATGCTTGGAAGAGGTCGGGAAGGTTCAGAGAGGGTCTAAGGAGTCCCTAACACCCTTCCAGAGAGTTTCACAAAGTTTGGCTGTCAAGAAACCTCATTTGTGAGCTTCTACAGGAAGTATGCAAGGGTTCTACAGGATGTTCAGGAATTTCTACAGGATGTTCAAAAATTTCTACAGGATGTTTAAAAATTGGATTTTAGAGGATGGGTGAGTGAGGGAAGATGCATGAATGGATATGGAGGTAGGATAGGGGTCTAAAGTGGCCCAGGGACTGGTGGATGGAGTGGTGAGAAGGTGTAGAAGGCTGGATTGGCTCAAAGAAGGCTGAAATAATGATTGCACAAAAAGGTAGGGTTATGTGGGCAAGAGGACAGATGTGAGACGAGGAACCTAGCTAGGAGATGGAACAGATGGATCTGATGAAGCTTAGGTGGATGAAAGAGTGGTAGAGATGCTCTGCATAGTGTACATTCAACTGAATCAATAAAGTCTTGAAATTAATCAAAGTCCTAACTAATCTAATCTAACTAACAATAAAGTGAATGAACAACAACTCTATTTGAAAGAGAACCATATATATCAACTGTGCAATGAAACATTTCAGAGATCTGAACACATAACCAACTTCTGCAAATGGAAACAGTACACTAAGGATTGCATGGTAAAGCAAACTAGTGTTTTTGTTTGGGACAGCACGGTTACTTCAATTCCAGCGCCTGATCCAATAAGGAAGAGGTGAAACCGAAAGTGTTGTTGACCCTTTTCTGGAGTCTTTTTCCCTGTTATTATCCTACCAATCTATTCTAAACATCTAAAGCAATTATATTCATAAGCAGTGACCTAGTCAATCAACATAACTAAATCTACCTAACAGAAATATGTTTGCAAATGCATAAAAGGAAAACAACGATGCATAAAGGAAAGATAACAGTACATAAAGGAGACCCTAGGCTCTCAGGTTGGGCCCAACCCTGAGAGCTACGACTCCTATAGAAAACTCAGAGTTGATATAAAATAGGACTGCTTATCATTATCAAAAAATAGTCATCAGTCAAGAGTTATGCCAAAATGGCTACAAGAAAACAAGCTAAAGCTGACAGCACTGTAGTGAAAAAGAAATGCAATGGTTTCCAAAAGTCTCTTATGAAGGCTGAGGCCTTATCATTTATACACCACGAGGGCCCTAGCTGGCCTCCTAAATCTAGGGGACTTGGCTGTCCAAACTGTTAGTAGACAATCCCTTTCCAAAATCTACTTTGTTGCCTTCAAGATCCGTTTTTGGTAGCCTTTGAGCTCGGAGTTAGAGGTGAAGATCTCAAGGAAGGGCTATTTAATGTCATAGACAACCCCCCTATGAATCCTCACCTCAAGCTTGGTTGTCATCTAGCCCATGATTGCTCAGTTTTGCTCCAACATGTGTCAAAAAACCTGAAATAAGCATGTGTTAGCCACCTAGGATGAGTGACCACCCTTATTCGTACAAATGACATAAACATACTAAAAAATAATGCATAAGCTATGGAAAATGGAAGATTGAACAAGGATTGAACAAGGATAATTAGGCAAAATGAGCCCAATAAGTTACCCAATTTGGGGTTCATCATCACCCCCCTACTAAATAGGTTTCTCATCCTCTGAGCAACTAGTCCAGCTCCTCGTCCTTAATTGCTTTGATCGCCTCCCTCACATCCCAGGCTTCTGAAGTAGTATCCTCTTCACTTTCATGGAATCCGGCCTTCCTTTCCACCTCTTCCCACTGCTTATGCTCTTCTTCTTCTGTGCCTCCTTCTAACAACCCCAAAAGCAAAGGTGGACTTAACTTGAGGCTATCCAGCTAGCCTAGAGGTTTTGCATAGACTTTTTGTAGAGAGGCACCCATGCCAAGGCCTCCCTCATTCTAGTTGGAGTGTGGTATTCCCTGATTTTGAGGTTGTGGGACAATGTGTTCCACCTGCGGGTGCAAGCATGAACACAGTTGTCCCCCAATAGTCGCTCCATATCCTCAAAGTGCGCTATGGCATGAGCCCGCCGATCCATGTACTCTAACATAGCCTAAGAGTTGGTTGCTAGGTGCTGGTGGGCGGATATCAATGTTGTGGGGTCCCCTGGCTCTACTCTAATCAGAAGTGGTTCCTGTAGTTCTCGGTCCATGACATTTCTGACCTCTACCGCTCTCTTTTATTCGTGGTTTAACCATGAGTTCATTTCCATCATCTGCATGTCCCCTACTGTTGTGTTGGGGTCCCACGAGGTTATGTTTGGAAGGGCCAAATTATGAAGGTAGAACTCTGATAGCTTAGCCTTGTCTTCTGATGAACTATTGTTACATAAATCCATGAACTGCTGGGGGTTTTGGATTTGGGAGATACCCCTCTGTGCCAACGTGTTGATTTGGAATTGCAGCCATTGATCCCTAAGGTATAGGCCATAGGATTTGGTCGGCTGCCTACATTGCAGAGCTTCCATTGCCCAACTGGCCATGCAGGCCAGTTGTGCCTCCTTTTCTTGCATCTGCTGTTTTAGAGATTGTATCTCTAGGCCTACTTGCAATTCCCTTTCCTGTAGTTGTCGGTTTAGTTCCTCAAGATCGGCTTGTAGTCCTCCTTTTCCCTGAGGTTCTTTTGTGGTGTCCTTGGCTGCTATGTCCTCTTCTTTCCTCTATCCTTGTAGCTGTAGCTGCTGTCTAAGCAGCTCATTCTCTTCTCATAACTTGGCCTGTTGAGAGCTTTCCACATGCTGTACTCTTGCCAACTCTCTTTGGGTCTCCTTGAGCTTTTCCTCTAGAGCACCTAAATCTGCCACCCCCTTGGATTTAGTGATCTTCATCCAAGTGTGGGTTCGTACTCTTTCTTCATCTAGTGCTAGAAAAAGTGGCTTTGTGAATTTTTCAGGAATGATTTTTCCGGCCTCTAAGAAGTTATAATAAGAGCCCAGGCTGGGCTGGGGGCTTGGTTCCATAATGGTATCATCCTTCTCTTCCTCCTGTGATGACTTGATTGCTATTTCCTCCATCTGTTCAGTCTCTTTCAGCCTAGCCAAAGTTTCCTGTAGAACGGCCTCGGCATCCTGTAGAGAGGCCTCCGAGTTCAATTTCTCCATCCTTTCCTTCCATGTGGATGTCTTCGGGCTCCCCCGCTCATAAGTGATGAATGCCTTGGAGGGGGACCTCTCCTTTGGTGTGGTAGGGGTATCTACAATTGTGATTGGCTCTTTTGATGGAGGCTGGGGTCTGCCAGTCTTAATCCTCACACTCCTTCTTGCTTTAAAATACAGGGAAGTCTCCCTCTTTCACTTTTCCTTCTGCTTGGGAGATGTGCTTAGGGTGGCCAGCATAGCTGCTACCTCCCTAGCTAGAATCTCAGCCAATTTCTCCTTCTGCTACCCTTTCTTCAGACTTCCTGTAGAAAGTCCTGTAGTGGCTGGTTTCTGGCTTCCTGTAGAAGCAGTTTCTAGACTTCCTGTAGAAATGGCCTTCTGGCTTCCTGTAGAACCAGCTGGCACTGTTTTATCCTGCTTGGTTGAGGGTTCTTTTTCCTTTAGCTTGGCTGAGGGTTCTTTTTCCTTTAGCTTGGCTGAGGCTACCTTAGGGGTGCCTTCACTAGCTTGGAATTTCTTAGTCCTTTCTGCCCTGCTCTGCAGCCTTTTCTCCTTGGGTCTTTGTGTTATTTTACCACCCACTGTTTTGGCCTCAGCAGCTTGGCCTTTTTCTCGTGGCTTTTTCTGTTATTTCTTTGGTGGTTTGCCTGGGGTTTGTTGACCTTTATCTTTCTTTTCTGCCTCAATGTGCTCCTTCTCCTCGCTGCTAGAGGAAGTGAGCTCCTTGCCCAAAATTCGGATGTCATCATCCTTAGATATATTTCGAAAAATTTCCCAGGAGAGAGGGACAGTGTAAGTATGGAGTGCATCTTCCACGAGGAGCTTGATAAGCCCATGATGGGCTAGTTGGTTTGGTGTCCCCTCCCTCAGCTTTGTGGCACACTCAATCAAGGATTGCAGGAGGAAGTAGGGGATGCTCAATTTTTGTTCTGAGGGCAGATCCATTTGGTGCCTAAGTTCTGTTAGCAAACGGAAATGATAACCATATACGATGTTGAATCACCCCTCACAGGTAATATACTTCATAATTTGGGGGCTAACTTCGCTCCAAAATGGCTGTAGGCTGGTTCTTCGGACCCCATTCTTGCCCTCTGAAAATTGTTCCTCTGGCAAGAAGAACTCCTTTTTAGCCTTTTGACCCAATTTCCTCTCCTCCTTATCCCAGGGTACCCCCATCGGTAGATCAGTGACTCTGCTAATGAGCTGTGGGGTGAGTCTGAGGATCAATCCTCTGAATTTGATAGTGGCTAGTGCCTTTGATTTCGGCTTCAGGGACCTTAGGAATTCTTCTGTGATTTCATCATCATGACCTTGAAGTTTGTCACAAAATGTCATCTAGTGTGCATGGGAAAATAAGTCCACCACCTCAGGGGTTTCTCGTAGTTTCTTGGAGTCCGAGGGTTCCTTTTTGATAAATCCTCCCAGCATGGTGAAAAAGACTTTGTTTTTGCTTGCGCTTTGAGCAGAAAGGGAATTCTAGGTGTGTTTCCCTCTCAGAACGTTAAAAACAGTATCTGCAAGCCTCTTCATATCAATTCCTCTGTTTTGAAACTTGACTCTTCGTGTACAGAAGGACGACTCGGGATTTCTCTAAACAGAGTGCAGAGCTATGTTTCCAACATACACACAATCATATAAAATTCATAGTTTTTCCACCGGTTAGCCTTGACAGTGTCTCAATTTTTCTACAGGAGGAATTTAACTCAAGACTCGTGGAGAAAATCTTGGACGCAAACTATGAAGACAATTTCATGCAACGATAAGTAAACGGCTTTTGGATTCACAAACAGACTTGCTTCTAAATTTTTTCTCTACCCCAACATGTCGAATTCACCACCTTTTGAACTATTTTGCATGGGAATGGTATGTTCGGGCCTACCTCTCTGAGAATTGCCACCCTCGACGTGAATAGTCCAAGCTCCTTCATAATGTCGGGTTTCCTGTAGTGCACCTACCTGTAGAAATCTTTCCTGGCTTCTGGAGGACGTTACGGTGGTTTTGGACGAGTCTGAGCTGCGGAAGGACATTGGAATAGACTGAGAAGCTCGAGCTAACAACTTGCAGAGTAGGAGGATGCGTATTCGGCTGCAAAATGGTTGCAAGTGCGAATGACAGCAGTTTACCATGAGTTATTCGACCAATCGATTTTGAATTGCTGCGGAATACATGGCGCGGGGGTGAGCTGTCCCGGCCGATCCCTTGGCCGACATCACAGCCATCATTCCTCGGCGTGTCTGTGACCGCCGAATCCTTCCCTCTACATTCACCGTCGCCATTTCTGTCATACTTCCAATTCTCTCCGACTAGACACTTCCCACGTGTCAACTGCCCGTCTTTTCGGCATAGCCAAGCTTATTCAGATCCTACGAGGCTATCTGACTAGCTGCGGGTGGCCAGTTGAATGGCCACCAAACTTGTTCAATCCGCCCATTCTCACAGTCATGCAAATTTTAGTGTATAGTTCATGCAATTTGACGAATAAGGTTAAGCACTTACCTGTGCGGCCGTGGACGTTTTTTCAGGCTTCGAGACGAGGAATGTCAGATTTGCTTGCTACTGCTTCACGCACGGGTGCTGGAGCTCCTCTTCCATTGGCTGATGCTGGATACAAGACCTCGAGACCCGACTTTCTGTTGGTGAATGCTACATGCGCCGGCTTCGTTTGATGTGAGCTGTTGGTGTCTCCATGGTATGTGCTCCAACCGGATCAGCTACTACAGGATTCCTGTAGGACATCCTATAGCCGTTTCTCCTCTTCGGGTGCATGCTGAAACAAACAAAGTTGTGTTCACGGATGAAGGGTCCTAAGGTTGCCTTGACAGGTAAAGTGTGCGAGCTTCTGCATGCTTTATTTTCCGCTTGAAAAAACAAATTTTGATCTGAGAAAACAGGATTCTGGTATGACTGTGCAGGTATATTCAACCAGATGGTGGCAATGGTGGTGAAAGGAGATGAAACAAGTGGAGGATGGAAGAAAAGAGTGGTTGCATGCCTCCTCAACAGACTTCAAGCTTCAAATCCCTCTCCATAATCGATTTTGGCCTGCCCAAAGGCTCTACAGGATGTTTCCTGTAAAAATACAGAACTTCCTGTAGAAAGTCCTGTAGCTTCCTGTAGAAGGTTGAACCACGACTAGATTGTGTCAAAACCCTGAAAAAAATGAGTGTTCATGGAGGGATTGTATGTGAGGATGCCTGGTAATTTGGTAGGGACCCTTGTCCTTGTGTTGGGAGGCCTCCTTTCTGCATTGTGTTCCTGCAACCTGCAACAATTTCCAGGGATTAAACTTGTTTTTTCTCTATTTCTTCCTCCTTTTTCTTTTTCTTTTTTTCTCTTTTTCTTTTTGTCTTTTTTTCTCTCTTTTTTTTTCTTTTTTTTTAAAGAGACAGCAAGGGCGCCTCAATGAGGTTTTCACCCCTACTATCTGCCTTGGGCGCCTCAGAGAGGTTTTCACCCAAGAGTCTTTTTGTTCAAATTCTTTTTTTAGAGAGACAACAGGGGCGCATCATTGAGGTTTTCACCCCTACCATCTGCCTTGGGCGCCTCAGAGAGGTTTTCACCCAAGGACCTTTTTATTTTTCTTTTCTTTTTTTCTTTTTTTCTTTTTTTTTAATGATGATGCTCAGGGTGTGGCCAAAATAGAGGCAGAACCCTTCTCTATTACTAGCACTGATTTTTCCACAGTTTCAATGAACTCTTGCCTCGAAACTGGTTTCCTGTAGATCTTTAGTCGATGCCCATTGACGAGCATGGGGATGGCTTCTTCATTAATGGTCTGGATAAGGACAAAAACATTGTAATTGCACTTCTCCACTGCATATGGTCCTAGCCATCTTGTTCTCAGCTTCCCTTTGAAATCCTTATGTCTGGAATCATACAGCAGCACCCAATCTCCCTGCTGGAATTGTTTGTCATTAAGGTGTCGGTCATGCCATATCTTCCTCTGAATTTGAACCACTTCTGAGTGGAGGAGGGCCTGCATTTGGTGTTCATCTAACCCATTCAGCTGCAATAACCTTTCATGTTGAGCATGGTTGAGATCTAGGTCCAGCTGAGCTGCCATCCTCAATGTGTTGTACTCGAACTCGATTGACAGCAAAGCTCTCTTCCCATAGACCAGCTCATAAGGTGTGAAACTGGTTGTGGTCTTCCAAGTGGTGTTGTAGGCCCAAGTGGCCTCAACCAGGCGATCTGCCCAATCCTTTCTGCTGCTGCTCACCGCCTTAGTCAAAATCCCTTCCAATGCTCTATTAGTGACTTCCACCTGCCCATTTGCTTTAGGATGATATGGGGTGGGAGTCCTATCCTTGATCTTGTGATGAGTGAGCAAGTCTTCAATTAAGTTGGAGGTGAACTGGCTTCCTTGATCAGTGACTAACTCTCTTGGGCAGCCAAATTTGTAGAAGATGTTTTCTCTTAAAAACTCAACCACCTTTTCTTTTGTCGCTGCTTTGATTGCCTTGGTTTCTACCCACTTTGTCAGATAGTCCATGCACACAATGATGTAAGATCTTTGCATCGAAGGAGGGTTGATAGGACCCAAAAAATCCATATCCCACTTCTCAAATGGCTAAAGAGTCACTTGAGGTTGGAGAGGCATTTCATCCCTTGGAGTCGGTTTCCCCATCCTCTGGCATCGGCCACATTGGTTGATATATCTTCTGACATCTTGATAAAGAGTGGGCCAATAGTAGCCTGCTTGTAGAATTTTGAAGGCAATCCTCTTGGCTGCAAAATGTCCTCCACAGGGCCCATCGTGACAGGTCAGGAGGATGTCAAAGACTTCCTCCTCCCTAACACAATGCCTTAAGATCTGATCGGGGCCAAGTTTGAACAGGTTGCCCCCGATCCAAGTGAATGAGGCACTCTTCCTCACGATTATGCTCTTCTCCTTTGAGGATAGATGCGGAGGGAACTGTGCTGAGACCAAGTAGTTTGCTATATCATCAAACCACGGAGAGAGTACTGAGATAGCAAACAGATGTTCATCTGGCATCTGGTCATCCACTATTCCTTCTTCACCTGTAGGCAAATCCAATCTAGACAAGAAGTCAACAAAAACATTTTCTTTACTTGGTTTATCAACGATAGGCAAATCAAACTACTGCAACAAAAGTAATCATCTAATAATACGAGCATTCACATCAGGCTTATTCATTAAATATCTAATTGCAGCATGGTCAGTATGTACAAATGTTTGATAGCCAGTGATGTAGTGTTGGAACTTGTTCAGGGAATGGACCACGGCCAGGAACTCCTTCTCAGTTACAGTATAATTCTTTTCTGCCTTGGATAAGTTTTTGCTGACAAAGTATATGGCATATGGAAGTTTTCCCTCAACTTGTCCTAAGGCTGCCCCTATGGCTTTGTTTGATGCATCAACGTGGATGTGGAAAGGTAGGGCCTTGTTTGGGCCTCTCAAAATTGGGGCAGACACTAACTTATCCTTCAACTCATTCAGAGCCCTCTGGCAGTCGTCAGTCCATTTAAACTCAACATCTTTTCCTAAGAGGCCAAACAATGGCGAGGCTAGCTTACTGAAGTCTTTAATGAATCTTCTATAATATCCCGCTAAGCCTAAGAAGCTCTGAACATCTCTTACCTTCTGAGGAGGTGGAACCTTTTTTATGATAGCAATTTTATTAGGATCCACTTGTAATCCTTGGCGAGAAATGGTATGACCTAACACGGTCCCTTCAGTCATCAGGAATTCACAATTTTCAGGGCTAAGGGATAGGTTCATCTCAATGCACTTGCTTAAAACTTTTCCCAGGTTGGACAAGGCTTCTTGGAAGCTAGACCCATAAGGAGTAAAGTCATCCATATAGATTTCCACCGAATCATGAACCAGCTCGGCAAAGATGCTCAGTACAGCTCTTTGGAAAGTGGCAGGGGCATTGCATAGCCCAAAGGGCAGGACTCGGTAGGCAAAGGTACCCCATGGACAAGTGAATGTGGTCTTATCTTGGTCCTCCTGGCTGATTTGGATCTGATTATACCCACTGAACCCATCTAGGAAAGAGAAAAACTTCTTTCCTGCCAGTCCATCCAACACTTGATCTATGAAAGGCAAAGGGAAGTGGTCTT
>APFE030436409.1:328359-350360 GCA_000404065.3 Pinus taeda | reverse complement strand
GAGGGTATAGGACCAGCTGTTTGGACATAGGCCCATTTTTTATGGTCATGCTTCCTGCTCGACAGCTGATGTAAGCATCCGCAATAGCTAGCCAAAGCCTTCCCAAAATGAGGGGATATCCAGTGAGTTTTGCCTTTGGCTGAAGGACCAAGAAGTCTGTAGGGTACTCCCAGGAGTCAATAGAGACCAAGACATCTTCCACAACCCCTTCGGGAGTCATGGTGGAGTGGTTTTCCAATTGCAGTACTGTCAAGGTCTTCCTTAAGGAGCTTTGAAGGTTGAGCTTAAGCATGGTGTCCCTGGTCATCACATTAATGGCGGCCCCTAGATCAATCAAGGTGCGGGTTATGATGGTGCCATTGATGTGAACATCAACTACAGCACTCCCAGGGTCCAAATACTTTGGATAGATTACTTGCCCCAACATAAGATCGGAAAGTTGTCCTATGACATTGATAGTTGAGGCATCTCTTTGTCGCCTGCCTGGGTGCCTGAAACACTTCTCCTTAATCAATTTGTTGTATATCGGTACATCTTTTATGGCCTGGAGAAGTGTTATTTTCACACACAACTACTTGAGTTCTCCCATAAGTTCAATCTCTTCTGGGTTGGGTTGTGTGGTTATTGTGAGTCGCTCAGGAAAGGGTGGAATGGCTTGGGGTTCACTTTCCTGTTTCTCTTCCTCCTCCTCTAAGGGAGGAGGCTGGCACTCTGGAAGGACCTTCCTAGATCGCAGGTTGATCTCCTAGATCTCCACATCATAGGTAGGGCATTTTGCCTCCCCAGTATATACCTGTTGGGCCTATCTATTGTTGGGGTTCGGGTTCAGTTGAGCAGGCATCTGGGGTTGTCTTGAAGGAGCAGGAGGTAATGGTTGTGGTTGAGCCGGTGGTGGAGGCAAAATGGCAGGAGGAGTGTTGTACTGGGGCCTCCACCATGGTTGAGGTGCATTCCACTGAGGTTGTGGCTGGACATGTGAGTGAAACGAATGAGGAGGAAGTTGAGTATGGTATGGAGATGGATAAGACCACGGAGGAGGTGCAGACTAGGAAGGATGAGCAGGGGGGCCCCAAGAAGGTATATGAGCGGATTGGTTGGGGTTGTAATAAGCTTGGGATGTCCCTTACATCCCCTGTTGGTAAGGTCTGGACCCATGTGGCCTCCTTTGGTTGAGGAAATAGAGAGGTTCAGTAGCCGCCTCAGTCCCTAGGTACATGGCTTTAAATCCAGGCAAGGTAGGGCATTGGTTGGTGGGGTGGTCTTCCTCACAAACGAAACATACCTCTACTGAGTGCAATGGGAACTCATTCTTGGGATGCTTCCTCGTGCATCTAGGACAAAAAATGGCCAAAGCCCTCTGAGCTTCCTCTTTCTTTTGCTGAATTCGGAAGGTATTAAGTTGCATGGCAATAGTCTATCTCATCTCACTCTTGAGGTCTTCCATCTGGTTTGCAAACTCATGCTTGGAGAAGGTGGTACTAGCTGAGGATTCCCCCTACCTCTCTTCCTCCCCGGCAATGACGCCAAAAAGATGGTGGGCTCCAGTATTGCAGCAATAATGCTGCAACTCCTGGGACTCCCTTCTTTACTTTTATCAACCCGGTAGTTCGTAACAAACTTGGAAGCGACAGTGTTGTATGCATAAGTACTAGCTCTTGCCGCAGTTGTCACTTGGTCAGCTGGCACAAGTCCGCGAGGAGCTTAAACCAACTTCTATGAGCTCTTAGAAGAACCTTTTTAATTGAAGGATGAAATCTAACTCGAAGGAAGCTAATCTATTTGCGAAAAGAGATTGAAAAACTAAAGGAAAGTGCAAACCCTAGCAAACCCTAATTCTACCAGCTAGTCCTATTGACGCAAAGAAGAGCATGCAAACTACTGAAAGAGATGCCATTACTTCTATGAAGGTAAAATACATGTGTCTAGACTCCCTCTATCTGAAGAAAATATATTTTTGTATTTTTGATTAAGTCGTCAGTTTCATCATGCATATGCTTTCAATGTTCTTGACTGTGCAGGGGTGGATCAAGGAGGAGAAATGCTTGGAAGAGGTCGGAAAGGTTCAGAGAGGGTCTAAGAAGTCCCTAACACCCTTCTAGAGAGTTTCACAAAGTTTGGCTATCAAGGAACCTCATTTGTGAGCTTCTACAGGAAGTCTGCAGGGGTTCTACAGGATGTTCAAAAATTTCTACAGGATGTTTAAAAATTGGATTTTAGAGGATGGGTGAGTGAGGGAAGATGCATGAATGGATATGGAGGTAGGATAGGGGTCTGAAGTGGCCCAGGGACATGTGGAGGATGAGTGGTGATAAGGTGTAAAAGCTGAATTGGCTCAAAGAAGGCTGAAACAATGATTGCACAAAAAGGTAGGGTTACGTGGGCAAGAGGACAGATGTGAGACGAGGAACCTAGCTAGGAGATGGAACAGATGGATCTGATGAAGCTTAGGTGGATGAAAGAGTGGTAGAGATGCTCTGTACATTGTACATTCAACTGAATCAATAAAGTCTTGCAAGTAATCAAAGTCCTAGCTAATCTAATTTAACTAACAATAAAGTGAATGAACAACAGCTTTATATATCAACTATGCAATGAAACATTTCAGAGATCTGCACACATAACCAACTTCTGCAAATGGAAACAATACACTAAGGATTGCATGGTAAAGCAAACTAGTGTTTTTGTTTGGGACAGCACGGTTACTTCAATTCCAGCCCCTGATCCAATAAGGAAGAGGTGAAACCGAAAGTGTTGTTGACCCTTTTCTGGAGCCTTTTTCCCTGTTATTATCCTACCAATCTATTCTAAACATCTGAAGCAATTATATTCATAAACAGTGATCTAGTTAATCAACACAACTAAATCTGCCTAACAGAAATACGTTTGCAAATGCATAAAAGGAAAACAACGATGCATAAAGGAAAGATAACAGTACATAAAGGAGACCCTAGGCTCTCAGGTTGGGCCCAACCCTGAGAGCTACAGATCCTATAGAAAACTCAGAGTTGATATAAAATAGGACTGCTTATCATTATCAAAAAATAGTCATCAGTCAAGAGTTATGCCAAAATGGCTACAAGAAAACAAGCTAAAGCTGATAGCACTGTAGTGCAAAAGAAATGGAATGGTTTCCAAAAGTCCCTTACAAAGGTTGAGGCCTTATCATTTATACACCACGAGGGCCCTAGCTGGCCTCCTAAATCTAGGGGACTTGGCTATCCAAACTGTTAGTAGACAGTCCCTTTCCAAAATCTGCTTGGCTACCTTCAAGATCCGTTTTTGGTGGCCTTTGAGCTCGGAGTTGGGGGTGAAGATCCCGAGGAAGGGCTATTTAATGTCATAGACAACCCCCCTACGAATCCTCACCTCAAGCTTGGTTGTCATCTAGCCCATGATTGCTCAGTTTTGCTCCAACATGTGTCAAAAAGCCTTAAATAAGCATGTGTTAGCCACCTAGGACGAGTGACCACCCTTATTTGTACAAATGACATAAACATACTAAAAAATAATGCATAAGCTATGAAAAATGGAAGATTGAACAAGGACCAAACAAGGATAATTAGGCAAAATGAGTCCAATAAGTTACCCAATTTGGGGCTCATCACTTAGAAACCTATTTTAATTCATGTTATGAATGATGTTCTGAACTCTTCTCTAAATTCATTTCTGAATTCTGCTCTTCTTGGACAATCAGTTGAGGAATCCTCAACAGATCTAATGGGATGTTTTGTAGTCTTCTTTCTTTGTATTCTTGGAATTGCGCTATCCTTTCTGTATTTAGTTTCAATGTAGCTAGATGTTTCACTTGTGAAAATACCTCGACAGATTCAACTGGTCATCATAGTCACATATTCATGACTAAATTGCCTTATTTTTACTTGGGCAGTAAAATTTTGTGCAACTTGTTAGGATCAAACTGTCTGCCAGGAATGGTAGAAAGATTCAAACATGTAATATTATCAATTTCAAACACAACATGCTTGAAATCATGTAGAGCATATACACTACATTGGATAGGGAATGAAGGCCAAAGAGATTTCTTGTCTTCCTTTAGGGTCTTTATCAGTGCATCCCCTACAGTTTGATACGCAATCTCCCTAGCCAATAGTTTATTAGGGACATATAATGGGAGAACATGAGGAGGCGCCAGACTTCCATAGACTCTAACATAGGTAAATAACTCTTCTCCAGACCACCTACCTATTGGTATGAAATCAATTTTGGCCTCTTTGGACAATCTTAGGGCTCTTTTGTCAAAAACGGCTTGGTGAATTGGCAGCATGACGCCTTGGCAAATTTTATAGAAATGGATGTGGAAATTAGATTCACGCAATATCTTATAATATATATGGATGGGAGTTGAATGGTCTGTTTCCATCCCATGGTTGGGAAATTTGAAGTGAAATATACCGCATCCATGATATATACACTCATAAAGAATGGCGAAACTACTCTGGTAGTAACATATTGGTGCTGCCTAAATTATTGGATTTGGGAGGCAATGTTATTTGAAAGGATAGTGCCCCAATCCATTATATAAGAATCAACTACTTCCTCAATAAGAGGAACCCATTCGACTGAGAACTTAGTTGTATTAAGGTGCTCGAATAGTCTACACATCATAGTTGCGATATAAGAATAGGGAGAGGTGAGACAAGATATAGAGTACATACCTAATTTCTCATGCTTATATTTATTCGGGTAGGATCTCCACGATTTAATTAGATCTGATGCTACCTCATTCTTGCTTGCAAATTGTTCGAGGAAAACTTTATCATACACCTTCTGTGGGTCAGGTATATGGTACAGTTTCTTCAAATCTTCAGTTGTAAAGGACTCGATGACTATTTTTCTTGAAGTCAAGAATGTCCTATCGACGATGTTGATATTCTCAATTATCCATTTTACCATATCGGTATAAGGAAGTATCTCAGGTCGAGCAGAGATCTTGTGAAAAAAGAGTTAGCGGCTTCATAGTTGGAGGCTTCAGAGCATGAAGTAACATTTGTTGTTGCCACTCTTTGAATTACCTTATGTCCTTCGCTTTCAAGCAATTGGTACATGGATTCCCATGAGGATGTTCCATTGTCTATTGTGCATGTAGTGTTTGAGAAAAGCGATGGCATTTCTATTACATCGGAAGCAAAAGGTGCGGATTGTGAAGTCTCCATGGCTTTCTTCCCTTTCTTTGCTTTGGTCATTTGTTACACTACTTCTTCTTAGGTTTAACCTACAAATTGCAAACATAGAGGAATGAAGAGCAATAGTTCTGAAATTCGGGAGTGTTTGAACATATAAGGCTTGGAATGACAACAAACATGGTTTAAATGCAAACAAATTTGAAATATCTATATACAGGTCATCAAATCACCTTGGGGCTTTAAATCATAAATTACAGTTAGAAGTATTTAATAAATGAAATCATAGCTTTGTGTGATAATTTTTTATCTTATTAATAGATTGTATCGCAAAAAAAACCTTTCAAACGATATTTAGAACCTGTTTCCATGTGTTTTCCCAATATGAAATAGCGACATCATTATATCGGTTCTTTGGGTATGGGATTTCTATGATGCGATGATTGAAATATCGCAATCGAAGTTTTTGGAGCAGAGGGGAATGGATATAATTGAAGTATTTTTGCGATTGCGAAATCGCGAGGAATGATGTGGCATTAGAGTAGGATCGATTGATGATTTAATTAGCACAACTTTTCCTTTGAGTTATTCATTCTTATGATTTTATTAAAGTCACACCTTTTAACAAATAGATTTATCACAATCAGAATATCAGAAGTGAAGGGAGCGGCCTGCCTTTTTCTAATTTTCAATTCATCCAGACGCGACATGTTTATAGGTTGCATTAATTGTTATATTGTGTCTGGATGGTTTATCGCATATCGCAATCGGAATGGTCCTCAGGATTTTTATATATCGTATTCATTATAAATTTGTGATGCGGGCGAGTTCTGATATAGAGTAGCGTTTTAACAATTCCTAAGCCTTTTAACTTTTAAGCATGTTTCATTCTCGGGGGCTATACTTTATCGCATTGTAAATTTCGGAAGGTTATAATGGGGAGTTGTTCTTTAAGACTTGTGAAATGCGATATGTCAGGATTTATTTAAGGTACGCTCATTCGATTTGTTTAGGCCTAATGAAATTTGGATTTGTTTATTCAAATAAGTTCAAATTTGTCCTTTAAAAACCCTAAAAAATAATATTTTCCTATGTTTTTAAAATTTAAAGGGTCCCCATTTATTTATATAATAATTTCCTAAGAGATTTATGCATAAATAAATGGGGGTTTTTGCATATCATAACAAGTGGCGATTCACTAGAAGAACCAATTATCTCTGATTTAAAATAATGAAATTTCTAAAACTTTACTACGTAAAAATAATTCAGGAAAGGAAGACTATTTTTGAAATACTTAGATAACTAACATTATTTTGAATATATAAAAAACTCACTTAATCATAATTCCTTTTAAATCCTCTTACAGATGAAAATACTTTTTGTTTATATCAGTCCTTAATTGGTTGTAAAAATAAAGTAGGGGGCTATTACAACTTAGTGTTTTAATATACTCATTTTCCATAGGTAGAGCCATTGCTGCCAGTAAGCTTCCATAGCCTCGACAAGGTTACCTTTTAACCATCAATTATTCAGAATCCCGTCCATTTAAGAGTGAAGTCTTTAGAGATGATTTCAAAATTATATGTATATTTCATTTCTTTTCTTTTTTATTTGTTTACTTCTCTTTTGAAATTTTTTTGTAGTACCTAAAAGCCATTGTCTTAGTTTGGTGACCAGAAAGTGACAATGTCATTCACTAGTTGTAATTGAACTGAACAAGTTGGCTTGTGACGAGACCCCTTGTCTTAAGATTAAAATAATCATAAGCCATTATCTTGTTTGATATTCAATGTTGGTAATGTCAGTCTATTATTTCCCTATGATCATGGTAAGGAGGATCATGATGAGACCCCTTATCTTTTAAGGTTAATATATTTTTGAATTACACTCTAAAAAAAAGTAAAGTTAATGGATGGGGAGAATCATTGACTCCTTAAGAGTTTTGGATGACAATTGTAGAGTTAGAGATGCTTAGTTGTAAATAGTCTTTACTTTGTTAAAGATAGCCTTTCTTGACTGATAATAGAATAAAAGGATTTTATAAAGTTTGAGGCTTCAAAGAATTTACAACTTCAATGGAAAAATAAAATTTCAAAGTTTTATGACACTTATCTAATTTTCAATATTATGATTCTTTCCTTAAGAATTCCTACTTTCAAAGCGAAAGATCATAAAATGTTTTAAGAGATTTTATTGTAAAGCCGAAAGTAATGTTATTTAACATTATTTTCTAACATAACTAAAAATGTAAATGCGATAATGTTACAGTAGAAGATACCATCTTCTAAGAAAATAAAATTTTCAAAATAAGCCCATTGACAAGAAGAGAATCTCTCTTTCTTGATAAATCTTGCAATATGAATGTTGATGGGCCTATTTGTTCAACAATTTGAAATGGTCCAAGCCACATTTTTCTGGAATTTAGTATGTTTTCCTTTTTCCTCATATGCCTTGTCCCATTTAAGGACGATATCTCCAATTTGAAAAGATTTTGTGGAAACAGAACTTGCATCAAAAGAATATTTGATTAACTGCTGATGGTGAGCATGTGTAAGCTTGCCTTTTTCTCTTTCTTCCTTTGATATAAGAATTTGAAATTGTCTTCGTTGTAAAGAAGAAGAAGGTGTTTCTTTGATAAATTGGACTAGGGATAATGAGGGAAGAGCTAGATTTGAAGGAATGATAGCCTATTTCCCATATACTAGATTGAAGGGAGAAGTGCCTATTGAGTCCTTCTGGGTTATTCAATTTGCCCATAGAGAAAATGTCAAATATTTGTGCCAATTCTTTTGGATTTGATCAATAGTTCTTTTAATATTTCTTATAAGGTTCTTATTAGTTGATTCCGCTAGACCATTTCCTTGGGGGTGGTAGTTAGCAGAGCACTTAAGTTTAAAATCCCTCTTAAGAGCAAATCCAGTCATATTATTTCTTGAAAAGTAAGATGCATTATCAAACATAAGTGCAGTTGGTAAGTCAAACCTAGTAATAATGAATTAATCAATTAGTTCAATGATAGCACCGGAATTGGCTACCTTTAGTGGAATTTCTTCCACCCACTTAGTAAAATAATATGTAGTTGTAAGGATATACTTATGTTTCTTTGAAGAATGAGGATAAAACTCACCTATGATGTCCAATTCCCCATTGTTCAAAAGATTGTTCAATGTTGACCGGTTGTAGAAGTAAGGTTGGTTTTCATTGTCTTCTAGTAGCAGTCTGGCATATTTTTCATTTCCTCACATATTCATAGGTATCCTTGAACAAAGTTGACCAATAGTACCCAACATGCAGGATTTTATGTGCAGTAGTATCTCCTCCAAAATGTCCACCAGCTAGTCCATCATGGAGTTCCTGCAAAACCTTCTATGCTTCAGACTTTTCTAGGCATCTTAATAATACAAAATCATGATTTCTTCTAAATAACACATCATCAATGATCTCATATTGATTTGCTTTTAATCTTAAAGCCATTTTCCTTTTTTGATTGAGTTCAGAGGGAGCATGTGCATTTTTTAAATAGAAAATGAGAACAGCATATTGGGACTCTGAGTCGTTTAGGCTTACCTCAGATATGTGTGCAGTACTACCTGAGTCCTCGTCTGTTGGTAGATTGGAAGCTCCTGTAAGCATTCTGTAAAAACCTTGTCCTTTCACAATTTTAGCTGGTTTAATGTCAATATCATATTCTTGCAGGGTTGTTACCCAATTTGCTCTCTTTTCTCCTAATTCCCTTTGCATAAGGAATTGTCTCATTGCTGAGAATGGGACTATTATTTTAGTGTGTGTTTTTAGGAGAAAATTCCTGAAGTGCTTTAAAGATCTAAAAACGGTAAAAGCTTGCTTCTCCACCTATGAATAATTTGGTTCAATGCCTTGAAAATTAGAACTAAAGAAAGAAGCGGGTGCTTCAATTTGTTGATCATTAAGTTGTGTTAGAACAACAACATAAGATGTTTGAATGAAAGTGTACAAGATGAAATGATTAGAAAAACTTGGAGTTGTTAAAGAGGGAGAATTAATAATGGCTTGTTTGATTAAATCAAAAGCTTCCCTTTCATTATGTCCCCACTTAAAGGTCGATTTTTTCTTAATCATGGTTTGTAACTGTAAAACAATTTGGGAAAAGTCTGGGACAAATCCCTTAACAAAATTTATCTGACCTAGAAAGGACTGCATAGATTTTTTATTGTGGGGCAAAGGAATTTCATAAATTTCTTTATTCTATCAGGATCTATACAAATTCCCTTTTTAGATATAATAAACCCTAAAATCTTACCTTCATTTAGAGCAAAATAAGATTTCTTTGGATTTAATAAAATTCTATACTTCTTGCAGCATTCAAAGATCTGTCTCAAGTCAAGTAAATGGTTGTTTCTCTTCTTGGAATAAACAATTATGTCATCCAAGTAAACAACAATAGTTTTGTTTATTAGACCCTTGAAAGCTATATCCATAGCTCTTTGGAAGGTTGACCTTGCATTGATTAAACCAAAAGGCATTTTCTGGTAGGCATAGGTCCCCCATTTAGTTTTGAACGTAGTCTTTAACCTATCATCTGGGTGGACTAAGATTTGTTATACCCTGAAAAACCATCAAGAAAAGACATTAGTTCAAAACTAGCTACTGATTGCAGTGTTTGTTCCATGGTCGGTAATGGGAAATTGTTTTTTTGACAAGCATTACTGAGATTTCTAAAGTCTATGCAAATACGAATGTCACCATTCTTTTTCCTTACAGGTACTAAGTTTGAAACTCATTTTGAATGCCTAACAAGAAAGATAATCTTGGCTTTACAGAGTTTATTTAGTTCATATTTGATTTGGCTTTCTAGATTGAGGTGAATTTTCCTTAATTTATGTTGTAGTGGTCTGTCATTGGATGTCATGGGAATACTATGTTGTATGATGGAGTTATCATATGTTTTAATATCGTCGTAGCTCTAAGAAAAGATACCTTTATACTTTTTTAACAAATGAATAAAGGCTAATCTCTCATCGGGTGAGAGACCAAGTCCTAGATTGATGTTTTATGGTTTGATATCAGTTCCAAGGTTTACTAGTTCAAACCTTAAGGTTGAACTTTGGAGTTTAGAATTAGTAACCTTTTTAAATCTGTCTTTTAGATCATAAATATCTTCAAGTTTTACCACAGATTTAGGTATGGGATTTTCATTGGATTTCTATTTCAACTGATTATCATGTTCATTTTCATCATTTATTTGATCATCATATGGTCCTTCAATGTTAATTATTTTAATATATCTTTGTCCTCATTAAACACTCGCCAATTGGTGACATTATCGGGCATCGATGGTTGAAAAATTAATTCTATGGAAAACCTATCTGGATTGTACTCTTCTGATGGTATAAGACTTAATGCTATATTAGCCAGAAGGTCAGCACTTGCATTTTGAAGTCTAGGGATAGGAGAGATGTTGAATGCTAAAAAATGTGAAGTAAGGTCCTGAACCAATGATTGGTAATTTTTTAAATGTCCAGAGAGACAATGCATGGTGTTTCTTGTTTGATAACAATTTCAGAATCTCCAAATACTTGAAGATATTTTATATCAAGACCTATTGCTTTATACAAACCCTGGACCAATGCCTCATATTCAGCAGTATTATTTGCGCATTCAAATTCCAACCTACATGTTATCATTGTTTTTTCTCCTTCTAGACTAATTAATATACAGTCGGCTCCTACACCATCATTGGATTTAGATCCATCAAAATATAAGGTCCAAAATAAAGTTTTAACTAATGGTTTATCTAAAAGATTTATACTTCTGGAAGAATATGTTTGAGAAAAGTTCTCAATCTGGGAAGTAACAGAGTTATCCAAAAAAGGTGACTTATGTGCATTGAAATTCCCTAAAAAAGACTCAACAGAGTAGTTTCCAATGATATTATTGTTAAAAGCTATCGGTTCATTTTCATCTTCAAAATCAATTACTGTATGCTTCAAATGTTTTCCGCGGTTAATTCTGATTTGATTTGGCTTTCTGTTGTAAGGGAGACACATGTGATTATAATCTGTTGCAAAATATCCATGAAGTTTCTCATACTAGTCTCTAATAAGCATTAAACCATAAAATTTGGGAATATAAGCAACTAGTACGTCAATTATTTGACAGACCTTTGGATTAGAAGAAAGTCTAATGCTGACTGAATTCATTTCCCCTAAGACTTCGACTTTTGTTCTATCAAGTTGGACAATGTGGATTGCAGACTTTTGGGGTGAAACATTTAATTTCATGCATATTGATCTTGGCATTATGTTTGAAGAGGCCCCTGAGTCTATTAAGCAGTTGTGCAGATTTTTATTGAAGATTTCATAAGTCAAGAGGAAAGGGGGAGTGTGTGAGTTTGATCTATAAACAATTAATATAGCATCGATGGAATCGACCTTACTTGATGACTCATTAGGAGGCATACCCATTCCTATAAAAGCAGGAAGAGGAGAAGCAGGTAATACATTCAATTCTTTTAGTAATAGCTTCTGCTAATGTTTAAGCTTACTAAGCTCATGAAGAGAGATATTTTCTTTGGCTTTCTTCATGTCCTCCACTATGTTATATTCCATGGTATCAACAACTATCAAGGTTTTGGATGGAGATGGAGGATTATATGAGGATGGGGTTGGTTAAGGAGATGTAGAAGAAGAATTTTTATTGTCCACTTTATCCTTGGTAGCAGAGATTGAAAACTTTTTCTTTTAGATTGATTGTGTTGAATCAGCAGGGCCTTTACTCCTAGTGCTAACATGTAAATCTTCTTTCTCATCTTCATTGTCAGAAGTGGGGAGGATAAAATCCCACATCCCATATACGTTAACTAATTCTTCATCTTCAGTTTCATCATCAGATAATGAATTTTCTTCATCATCTTCATCTAAATCAGACTCAGTGTTCGATATTGTATTTGGAGGTTGAGGATTAGATGTCTGATTTCTTTTGAAGGGTCTAAAAGGTTTTTTAGAAGAGGACTCAACTACCTATTTCTTAATTTCTACCATCTCATTTGACATGGTTTTAAGGACTTTTTGTAAGCCTTCAAGATCAAAGGGATCCTTAGGGGCTTTCTTCTTTGATTCATCCTTAAATATAACCTTTTTTGTCTTTCTTTCTTCCTAGGCAGTCTTTTTTTCTACAGACATGGCTTCTTTCATGTTTTCTACTAAAGTAGCCTAATTGGCTTTATCCACAAAAATCGATATATTGGAAGGAAGAGAAGAAATATACCACTCAATCTAAACATCAACACTAGGGCTTGATGTGACTGGGATTATTTTTAGTAATTTATTAAATCTAGAATTGAAATATTTGATCTTTTCACCTGACTTAGCTTTTAAATTAGAAAGATCATGAATAAGGGATGCAGTTGTGCATCCATCATCAAAATTAGCTAAGAATTGTTCTTCAAACATGTCCCAATTAGTAATAGACCCTTATGGTAATGAAAAATACCATGAACCTGTCAAAACTTGAAGGGTCTAGGGAAATAATCTTACTACACAGTCTTCTTCCACTACTCCAATAAGATTAATGGCTAACATATAATTGTGGAGATTCCCTTCAGTAGGTAATCCATCATCAGGATGAAATTTTGGTAGCCATCCTTCAGGATGCTTAGGTAAATCATGGAGAGGTGTTGGCATTTGCACAACTCCAAGATTGGCCTATGGTCTGACTAGTGGTGGGGGTTGTTGTGGTTTTCTTCTTGCCATTATTGGAGTTTGGGAAGAGGTGGATATTGAGGGTGATTGTGTGGAAGAAGAGGCAAGTTGTGTATTAGTGTTGGATGAACTTGCACCAATACCTTGAGAAGAAGGGGTATTAATAGGAATGAAGGAGTTTGTGGAGGAGAATTTGACAAAATATCACTAGTAGATGTTTGTGACTCAAATTTCTTAGTATCTTTCCAAAAATAAGGAAGAGGAAACTAAAATGGAGGAACCCCAAGCTTCTCGCTTTGAGAACGAGTTAAAATTCGAGTAGTTTATAAAATAGAAGTTACACTTCCTTTAGAAGCTTTAGATGGCACAGGCTTTTCTACTAAAATAGAGATTTCTCCTAATTTATTTATTAAAGTCTGGACCTCAGATGATTCAGGATTATAATCTGAAGAGGGTGTTTTAGGAAATGTACTAAGAGATTTAGGAGGTGATTGTTCAACTTCTGATTTAGAAATAGGAGTTTTGGATGAAGATTTAGAAGTTGGAGGTGATATTGATTTTTCCATTCATAGTCGGGGGCCCTCCTTCTAGAGCTAAAAATGTTGAAGTCTCGAAAATCACTGCAACAACATGGGGAAAAACTACCCAGTCGGGGACTTGAATACCATCCCTTTTCCATTTGGATTAGTGGCTCCGATTGGATATAATGGGACCAATTTCCCAATAAAAATGTGATAGAATTGATAGAGTGTTTATGACAAAAAAATAAGTGATAGATGGGATAGTTTATAAACTAGAATACATGTATATTAATCTATCTATTACTCGGGGTTACTTATGTTTATGTGATCTAGAATAATTGTCCTTAGTGTATGATAATAAAGATTGATCAAACACTTACAAAAATGAAAAGATTTTAAGATAATAATTTTGATTAAATAATTAATCAAAATAATTGATGAAACACATATCACAATCAAATAACGTTCAAAATTTGCTTATATATTAAGGATGACAATTCTAGCATGTTTAGAAGTGAAATAATACAGAACTGCATTAGAAAAGATACATATAATAAACAATATAAAGAGGAATGACAATCAATTCATAAACAAAACAAAAATACAATGATAAAAGTACTTGATGTATATTATTCTGCTCATGAAGGAAATAGTTCTAGTCCAGTCTTTCTCATTAAGATGGTTTAAGAAGTACAAAAGTGCAAGCTTCCAAAGCCTTCTCTACAAAATTTTAGGACCCTGATCCGGTCGTTCTATTAAGACAAACTTCAAAATTATAGTAATGCAAGCTTCCAAAATTTTTTCTTTCTAAAATTTGGGGACCCTTTCTTTGTAGACATGAAAGGGTTTATATAACAAAAAAAAAGTATAAAAATAGACAATACATGAAAGTTATGAGGTTAAAACAACTCTCCTTAAAATAAGTGACAATAATACAGAAATAGAAGTTGTTGAAATGATGAGCCCATGAATGCAATTGTATCTATTCTTTCATTCACTGCTTCAGCTCATAAATATCCATCATTGGCTTAACTTTAGGAGGCTGACTTGCCCTCATGCATAGTTGTCTTGTGTACACTACATCTGAAAGCGCAGGAAGCATATGGGTGGATGAATCAACAAGGCAGTGGAGCATTAGCCACTAACTGTGTGGCTTCACAAGATATTTCCAATACATTTCCTAGTCGATTTTGGTCAATTTTTTAATTGCTTCTTCCTTTGCTTTTGAAGTTTCTTGTCATTGCGTTTCTAGGACTTTAATATCGGGAAGATTACCGGGCGGGCATTCTTGAATCAAGTTAGTATTATGCAGGTTATCATTGATAGTTTCAATGATGTTATTGGCAGCATCGGTTGCCCTTGAGACTGCTCTTTCTTCCTATTTCAATTGAATGTCCCAATCAATAAAGAGGATTTCCTTGTGAGATTCATCAGTGAATCAAGTTTAACACATAGTGGATAAATGATAGATAACTTTTCACAGAACATTGCTTGTTGCTTTGATAACAAAGTGTTTAGCTCCAATGCTTCCTTTATAAAGTCCTCCACTTTAGGATTGTCCTTCAATTGATTAAGTGAAAACTTGAGCTGTTGGATTTGGGCATCCTTAGTACTGGTCTCTGCCTGATATTGGAGCTTTAATTGATCAAAGCTCTGTTGGAGTTGAGACAATTGTGTCTTTACTTGATGGTCAATACTTTGTCTTTCTTCTGCCAACTATTGCTCCAACAGTTGGATTTGGGCATCCTTAGTACTGGTCTTTGCCTGATATTGGAGCTTTAATTGATCAAAGCTCTACTAGAGTTGTGACAATTGTGTCTTTACTTGATGGTCAATACTTTGTCTTTCTTCTGCCAACTATTGCTCCAATTGTTGAATTCTCTCTTCTTTTTCCCTTACCAGTTGTCGAACTTATGTTGCTTTCTCAATCATAGTAGATGCATAAGCACCTATGAACTATGACAACCTTGTCAAATTCTCTGAAGGATCAGTTTGTGCATCCTTCCATACTATGTCCATTGGTATATCACTAGGAATGACTGTTGATGATGGTTCTATTCTTCTTCATTTTCTCTATCTTTTCACCACAACCTGATGCTTGGGACTATAAAAGATGTCAGGAGGAGGGATTTCTTCCACTTTAAGGACAATTTCAGATGAAGGGAATGTCGGGATGATTTGAATTTCCTCTTTAGTGACAACTTTATCAAAAGCAATAATAGTAAACGAGATATGTCTAGTATTCTGGGGTATGTTGAATGTTTTCTCCATCTCAATATTTTCTGCCCCTTACTATCCTTTAAGATGATGGTCAAAATGTTTACAGGCTTCATCCAGCTTATTATTGAAGGATGTTTTATCAATATGCATTTCTGTGGATTTATCTTCCACTTCAATATCCTTAGAAACCTGTTCTAAGTCCTGTTCTGAATTCTATTCTAAATTCTTCTCTGAATTCATTTCTGAAATCTGCTCTTCTTGGGCAATCGGTTGAGGAATCCTCAACAAATCCAAAGGGGCGTTTTGTAGTCTTCTTTATCTTTATTCTTGGAATTGCAATACCCTTTCTAGATTTAGTTTCAATGTAGCTAGATGCTGCACTTGTGAAAATACCTTAGTAGATTCAAATGGGTCATCATAGCCATCATCTTCATGACTAAATTGCCTAATTTTTACTTGGGCGGTAAAATTTTGTGCAACTTTGTTAGGATCCAACTATCTGCTAGGAATGGTAGCAAGATTCAAACATGTAATATTACCAATTTCAAGTGCAACATGCTTGAAATAATGTAGAGCATATACACCTAATTGGATAGGGAATGAAGGCCAAGGATATTTCTTGGCTCCCTTTAGGGTCTTTGTTAGTCCATCCCCTACAGTTTGATAGGAAATCTCCCTGGCCAGTAGTTTATTAGGGACATGTAATGGGAGAACATGAGGAGGCGCCAGAATTCCATATAATCTAACATGGGTAAATAGATCTTCTCCAAACCACCTGCCTATTTGTATGAAATCAATTTTGGCCTCCTAGGACAATATTGGGGCTCTTTTGTCAAAAACAGCTTGGTGAATTGGCAGCATGACTCCTTGGCAAATTTTATAGAAATGGACCTGGAAATTAGATTCCCACAAGTTTTTATGATATATATGGATGGGAGTGGGATCCTGAGTGGTCCATTTCCATCCCATGGTTGGGAAATTTGAAGTGAAACAGACCGCATCCATGATATATGCACTCATAAAGAATGGTGGAATTACTCTGGTAGTAACATACTAATGTTGCCTAAATTCTCAAATTTGGGAGGCAATGTTATTTGAAAGGATAGTGCCCCAATCCATTATATAAGAATCGACTGTTGCCTCAATAAGAGGAACCCATTTGATGGAGAACTTAGTTGTATTAGGGTGCCCGAATAGTCTATACATCATAGTTGTGATATAAGAATAGGGAGCGGTGAGAGAAGATATAGAGTACATACCCAATTTCTCATGCTTATGTTTGTTTGGGTAGGATCTCCATCATTTAATTGAATCTGATACTACCTCATTCTCTCTTGCAAAATGTTCAAGGAAAGTTTTATCATACACCATCTGTGGGTTTCATATATGGTACATTTTCTTCAAATCTTCAGTTGTAAAGGACACGATGATTGTTTTCATTGAAGTCAAGAATGTGCTATCGACGATGATGATGATCTCAATTATCCATGTTACCATATTGGTATAAGGAAGGATCTTGGGTTGAGCAGTGATCCTATGAAGAAAAGAGCTGGCAGCTTCGTAGTTGCAGGCTTCAAAAGATGAAGTAGCATTTGGTGTTTCCACTCTTTGAATTACCTTAGGTCCTTCGCTTTCAAGCAATTGGTAAATGGATACCCACGAGGATGTTCCACTGTCTATTGTGCATGTAGTGTATGAGAAAAGCGGAGGCATTTATGTTACATCGGAAGCAGAAGGTGAGGATTGTGATGTCTCCATGGATTTATTTCCTTTCATTTCTTTGGTCATCCTGTTACACTGCTTCTTCTCGGGTTTAACCTGCAAACTAGAAACACAGAGGAATGAAGAGCAATAGGTTTGAAATGCAGGAGCGTTTGAACATACAAGGTTTGAAATGACAGCAAACATAGTTTAAATTTGAACGAATCTGAAATATTTATATACAGGCCATCAAATCACCTTGGGCTTTAAATCATAAATACGTTAGAAGTCTTTAATAATTGAAATCATAGTTTCACGTGATAATTTATTATCTCATTAATAGATCTTATCACAAAAACCTTTCAAACGATATTTAGAACATGTTTCCATGTGTTTTCTCGATATGCGATAGCGATATCATTATATCAATTCTTTGGGTATGGGAAGTCCGCGAAGCAATGATTGAAATATCGCAATCAGAGTTTTTGGAGTAGAGGGGAATGGATATAACCAAATGCCTTTTACGATTTTGAAATCATGAGGAATGATGCGGCATTAGAGCTGGCTCAACTGATGATTTAATAAGCACGGCTTTTCCTTTGAGTTATTCATTCTTATGATTTTATTAAAGTCACGCCTTTTAACAAATAACTTTATCGCAATCGGAAGATCGAAAGTGAAGGGAGCAACCTGCCTTTTTCTAATTTGTGATTCATCCATACGCAACATGTTTATAGGTTGTGTTAATTGTTATATCAGGTCCAGATGGTTTATCGCATATCACAATCGGAATGGTCCTCGGGATTTTTATATATTGTGTTCATTATAAATTTGCGATGCTAGCGAGTTCTGATATAGATTAGCTTTTTAACAATACCTAAGCCTTGTAAGTTTTAAGCATGTTTTGTTCTTGGGGCCTATACTTTATTGCATTGTAAATTTCAGAAGGATAAAATGGTGAGTTGTTCATTAAGACTTGCGAAATGCGATATGTTGGGATTTCTTTAAGGTAGGCTCATTCGAGTTGTTCGGGCCTAATGAAATTTGGATTTGTTTATTCATATAAGTTCAAATTTGTCCTTTAAAAACCCTAAATCATTTTATTTTCCTATATTTATATAATTTAAAGGGTCCCCATTTATTTATATAATAATTTCCTAAGAGATTCATACATAAATAAATGGGCGGTTGTTGCATAGCACAGTAGGTTCCTACAATGAAATGGTTATCTTTATCTAAATGCTAGGGTTGTATGGGACTCTAACTAGAGGTTTAATTGAATTTCTATTACCACATTCAATAGGTGATGATTTTCAAACTTGTTAATAGGGGAACTATTAATGAACGAATGATGCAAACGACAAAGAAGAAAATGATTCTTGAGCACCTTGTACATAAATATTGCATATGAAAATGACAACATGCCAAAGAACATCACGGGGAAAACTTGGTATATGATAACAAAAAAATGCCATATGACAACATGGGAAAAATTGTTGTATGATATTTGCATAATTATTCTCTAAAATTGTTATTTATTTACACATTGGTTTCCAATAGGCAAGTGGAGGATCATGGACGAAGGTGAAGGAATTCCAAATTAGGGAATGAAATCAACTGTATGTAGCTACTTTTGCTTACTTGGAGAGCAGGATGTAGAGCTTAAAGAAGTCTTTGAATTTCATAATTCATCCTCGCCACTGGTTTCAGGTAGCTATGTGGAGAATCATGGAAAAAGGTGAATGAAACAAGATTTTCAAAAATGATTAGTACTCTTTACCTTCTACTTTGTGGTGCTCCAATCTATTATTTTCTTCTGAGTAGCAGTCATTATTGTTACCACTCCTTGCGAAAGCATGTAAAGTCTCAAGGCCCAACCTTCCCACCCTGTTTAGAGTTGTGCTTAGCGAATATAGTGTTATTGGTCCTCTAGTCCTTACAATGGATTACAACAGAGATAGATAAGTTATGTGATCCTTGTTGTTATTGGTCCTCGAGGCCCAACCTTCCCAACTTATTAAGAGTTGTGCCAAGCGAGATAGAGTTGAATTAATAGTGGAGGTAGCATTGTATTAGTAGCCATGAGAACCATGGCAGATTACTAACATACCACCACAATGAGACACTTGGTTACACATAATAACCTCACATGTAATAAACCCAAAGACTTTTGTAACCCAAAGTTTTTTACGACGAAAGGAAATAACATTTTCTATTTTAGATTAATGCTCAAAGTAATGCTAACATTACTGGATGATGGAAAAATGGCTTGACAATACGTTATTTAAAGAAAAGTTTGTATGTGACTCTCCACCTTGGGAAGAGGCCAAATAACATCTCTATACTTTTTAAATTGTTCATTGGCTAATACAAAGCAGTGTCAATATTTAATTGCATGCACAAAACACAGTAAAACATTTGTATTAGAACCTTAGGTTTCATGTCATAAGTTTTATTAATTTTCAAGCAAGGACTACTAACAACATATGTGTCTCTGTGCCTCGAGAATAGGCCAAATGAGATATCTAAACTTTTCAAACTGTTCATTGGCTAATACAAAGTAGTGTCAATATTTAATTGCATGGACAAAAAATAGAGTGAAACATTTGTATTAAAACTTTGGGTTTCATGTCATAAGTTTTATTAATTTTCGTGCAAGGACTAATAACAATGACCTCACTGATCACTATAGTCCCTGTTGCTTAGGAAAAGGAATAATAAGAAAATTATGAATGAAATTGTTTTATTTAAAGTGTTTGAAAAATAGGAAAGTATATTTATTTCTTTAAAAAAAAATAATGATTTAATATGAGGATAAATTTATTTTTATTAAATTTTGAGAGAAAAGAAAATTTAATTAGAAATTATAAAAATTATTGTATAACCTAAATAATCATATTTTATGGTTTATTACATATATAAATGAAAAAATCTATTATTATTTTTTTGTGTAAATTAGGCATGTATAATTTCATATTATAATAAACTAATGTTACATATTAATGTCCCCATGTGATTAGCCTACCACTAGGGAAATCACACCAATCACGCCTCAAATAGACATTGTCCATCTGAAATGTCTAAAATTGTAACATAAATTTAGACAATATTACATGATAACAGTAACATGATTAGCCTTGCCTATTCTAGCCCCATCATTTTCAATTGCCAAACAAAGAAAGTAACCTGACAAATTGACAAAATTACCAAAAATGGTTGATCATTTAGAGGGTCAATCCATATGTATGGTGACATGTAGGTTGTTATCATCCTTGGATTCTATGAACTCTATGAGTCCTTGGAGTCTACACCATCTTTATCACCTTCATTTCCAATTTTCTCATCTTCTTTTGGGACTCGTATAGGCAAAGGAGGATTTCATGTTTCTCCTAAGATCTCTCCACAAGAACTTGTCCCATTATCATTTTGATCTACCAATAGATATCTGCAACTTGCATGTATTATGTATTACAAGGCCTTGTTGTCCCAATGTCAGGGATCCATTTCCCCACTTGCACCAACACAAACCTTCTTTCTACTAACACCTCCTCTTCTTCCTTTTCAATATCATGATAAGTAGAAAGTGAGTGGAACGTTAACATATGTGGGATAATCTCTCTTCAACTATTTGAGTTCAAGACATAAAAGTCCCTGGGGCCTCTCCTCACTCCTAATAATGTCTACCTCCCTACCTCATGCCATGATGAACTTGAGGTGGTTGAGAATGAAAATCCAGCCAAGGGAGATTTGTGAAAACTATAGTGGACACCCCACCAGCAAACAAACAACAAAACTACCAAGAGCAGGAACCAATGAGAGAAAATGGGTGGAACCCCTGTGTAAACATTTTGAAGAGGAGAAAAGTAGGATGGCTCTAACTTGACAAATGATTGCCAACAAGGGAAAGAGGATGAAACTGGAGAGGGCTTCTTGAGTGCTACTTTGAGGATAACTCAAGTCAAAACGGGGAACCAAACCCAATGCAAGGAGAAAGGGATCCCACAAAAAATAGGGAGAAATAAGGGAGGGGTTAGATTGAAGTCTACCTATGTGAAGAGAGAGAGAAGAAGCCTCTAGGAATTGAGGCCATAGAGGGTGCAGTGGTTTATACAACAAGAAAAGAAAAACTTTCAAAGCAAGGACATACATTTGGAACCTACCTCCCTTTATAGTCAACTCCCTACTTGTGGGGCAAATGACCAATGGTTGACCCATCTAAAAAGAAAAACATAGAATAGAGGAATTTTCAAAACTAGGGCAAAAAAAAGTAATAGGAAACATCCAAGGGTGGAATGGAAACACTTGATTAAATAACAAGTAGAGAGATAATGAATCATCCTACCATCCAAGTCCTTAACCTTCACATTCTGTTGTTGGAAATAATACTGAGAGGGGGGGTGAATCGGTATTATCTGGTCAATTATTTTCTTTTTCAAACCCAGAACATATACACTACTTCAGTTAGAGAAAACCGCGTATATATGCAACTATAGATAAGGAAACCCATGTATACCTTACAGACTTACAATTTAAAATATTCTACAGATGTTGAACATTAATCTGTGCATCAGGATCATATAAACAGTAAACCAAGAACATAAAAATAGAGCAGAAGACAATCACACACAAGAACACAAGATATAAGGTGGAAACCCAATGTGGGTGAAAACCACCTGCTACAATATGTCTCTATCTTTTCAATTAGAAACTTCTTTTTACAATGATTATGTACTGGTGCAGTC